>JAHWFP010043356.1:20950-52455 GCA_023313725.1 Lithobius niger | reverse complement strand
AAAGCATTAGCAGAGGTATTAGTAGCCGCAACTACCGCCAGAGCTCCGCGTAGGACGGGAAGAAGTGAGACGGTATATCTAGTTAACTTTCTAATCTATGGCCAAACAGAAGCGACGAGCGACGATGTCCGCTTGACAGCCAGACCATAATTGCACAGCCTGGCTTGGGTCGGCATGTTATTTATTCAAGTTTTGAAATCTGAATACGAGCCATGGCGCGCATGTGTAAATGGCAACCAACAGTGTATCAGTGCAGCAAAAATTCCGTCGCCAAATGCGGCTCAAACCAATAACGGTGATATTGAGAACGGCTGCTTGAAATTTCTACTGAACACGAAATCAATAGGGGTGGCACTCCAGAACCAGCTGATGGGGGGGGGGGGGCGGTTGAGACCAGCCAGAAGTAAAGTCGAATTACACCGTGTGAGAAATCCTTTCTTACCAATGTGCTATTTTGTGGCAGAGAAATGGTATTTAATTGAGTTTTTGTATTTAATTTTGAGTTTTTCTTGCTGCTTTCTTGCTAATTTTTTGCTAGTTTCGAAGTAGTTACTTTCGTTAGTTAGTTTCGAGTTCTATGTTAGTTAACTTGCTAGCATTATGTTGGCTACTTTCGTAGTACAGTAGCTTTTTGATAGTTTCGTGTTTGTGACTTCCTAGTTTTGTGTTAATTACTTGCTAGTTTCGATAGTGGTTTCACATTGGTTTCGTGTTAATTTCTGTTCATATTAAGTTTCGTACTGCTTTTATTTTTTTTTCTTTCCGATATTTTCGAGTAGTTACTCGTTAGCGTTCTGGTAGAGCTTCCTGTTATATTAGTGTAATTTCTAGTTTCATGTTAGCATGGGTCGATAGATCTATCCATTTTGTTTAGTTCCTAGTGGCATGTTTCTTACTATAGTTTTGTGCAATGTATTTTCTAGTTTTTTTTTCAATTTTGACTTAGCTAGTTTATCTTATGACTTATTAGTTTCTAGTTTAGTTTGTGAATTTTGTACTGGTTTTATGCTAGTTTTGTCACGTGGAAGGATTTCCCTTAAATTTCTTGCTAGTTTTGTGTAAATTCGTCTGTAGTTTGTTCCACATTATGTTTGCAGGAAACAGACTGCATGACGCCACGTCCTTGCACTACGAGTACAAAATCGTGTGGATATCACAGCTTCTGTTAAGTGGGATATTTGTATTTTTTGCACACGTAGTGAATGGAAACGTGGCGTCACACAGTCAGTTTCCTGCAAACATAATGAAGAACAAACTATATCTTCATGGGCTCTTTATAGTTCTCTAGTTAGAGGTCAAGAAGTAGTTGCTTTCCCTCCTCGTATAGAGCAGTGACATTTGCCGCCATATTGGCACCAGTATGGGTTTTGGAGGGCATAACTACAAGGTGCACTACATAAAAATGGAGAGAAAAACAACGCAAGAGCAGATTTCTTAGGCTTAAAATAACGTTGTTTTCTCCAACAACAAAAATCACGCGTGTTAGGCCTAAGAAAACACTCTTCACAGCATCGGCTTCAGTATGAAGCCGTTCTGTTTATCTCTGAAATGCCCCTTGCAGCTAACCCATTAAGGCTCCAGCATAGAGTTATATACAATAATACTACGTCGTGTCATTGCTCTATAGTACATGTTTGTGACTTTCAGGTCATCACTGGAGAAGGCTGACAGCTTCAAAGCTTGGCTGGAGTCTGAAGCCAGGGTCAACCACGGTAATGTGCCTGGTAAACAAGAGAATGTCCTTGGATTAGGACACTTCTGGTACTGTCACAAGGCCAGTCCTAATTTCTGTGTGTTTGCTGCGTTTGACCCTTTATTTTGTAATTTAGTGTTTTATCAGGAAATTCTTTTTTGTAACTCGTGGCTACTGCTCAACCAACAAACATATGCTTATGATATGAGAAAAAGGGTAAAAGTCTTTCACTCGACACGGCTTTTTATAAGCTGTATACGATTAATGATTCAAGCATTCAAATCGTCAAGAGAGCTTGATTTTATCTCCGTCACGATTACAACTTAATAAAGGCTGCCTAGCTCCATAAAACGTTTAAAAGGCTTATTATTTTTTTTTCTGATTAGGAGATGGACCAACGTTACGAGATGAAGTAATCAGGGAAGGAGTTGTTAAACCTTTGATTCAAGTCATAGACTGCGGCACTTTACCGGTAAGGTTTTCTTGACAAATGAATTTCAAAATTTCAAACATGAGATCCTATGTCATGCTTGAAATTTTCTCTGGTAATCCTAAGCTTCATAATAAATACATAAAAGATATAATCAGTAGTAGAGCTGTTATTACTGATTATAACCTGACATTAAAACTAACCAATGGTAATTATTTTACATTTGTATCAAATTAATTAGCACGAGTTCGTTTTAGTTTGGTTACAGGCTGAATAAGGGCACGTTTACGCAACGACTCGCGTTTGCATTCTCGCAGCTAGAAGCTAGAAATCTCCCGAAATTCCAACATGGCGGCGGTTTTATGTCTGCCGCCTCGCAACGAAAACAACCGATAACGTGAGTTCAGAAGCGTCTGGAAAATTATTTCGTCATGGGGAACTCTATATTATTGTCACGGATTATAAGACTGCAAGTATATATTCAAACGATGTCGGATTTAACTATAATCCAGGTGGCGTTGTTACTATGGCAACGACACCTTTGCTATCGCAATTGAATTCTAGCTGCGAGAATGCAAAGGCGAGTCGCTGCGTAAATACGCCCTAAGAAAACATCCACAAAAGCTAGAGGGCTGTTTTATTTAAGTATTTCCCAATTTCAAAATAAATAACAAAAATCTATAAACATTCTTAGTGGTTATTAATATTTTGAACTTAATGCTGCGTTTTACTCGTTTACCGCTCTGTCAATTTATAAAACTATTTCTCCACAATAAGAAGTCATGTTCAGCGCAGCTGCGTCGGTGGCGTCCTATTATGTTTCCTTTTTTCATGGATCATCATTTTCCTTCGTTAGCCTTAAGTCGTCCAAAGCAAATTTTAACGTTTGTGTAGGGCGCGTTCACACAGTCGAGGCTTAACGCCCTCTGCAGGTTGTCGTCCACCACCCGGACAAATAGCAGTACATAGCTAAGTTTAGGTTTCTACACACCGTCTGGATCCTGCAAACGTCCGGCTGGGTGTAAAGCTTGTACGAATTTCCCCGCTACAAGTTACGTGCTCCGAAACGGGCGTTCACCCGTAAACACTAGCAGACCACCGTGATCACGAACGGTTTCACATTCTCGGTAGTTTTCATCCGAGGGCTGACGCTGTGCTGTTGAGGTTGCTAGGAGACGGTGGCCACGTGACACCGAGAAGAGGTCCAGACTCGGAAAATCTTGTTGAACGTGTGAAGAAGCATCCGTGTATTGTCCGGTCCGGGCGGCCATCCGACGGCCGTTTACCCTAATAACTGTGAATGTGCCCTAAATAACCAGCTGTATTTTGAATCTTCCAAGGCATTTCGGAAGTGGAAAGAATTGTAGTAAAGGAAATGCAATTTTAAAGACTAGAACTGAGAAACCTCTGATTCTCAAGTCTCTAGAGCATATCTTCAAAAAGTCAGAATAAATCTCATAGCTGCTGAAGGAGCCTAGTTTTTTCGGGCTACTCTGCAGCTTATTTCGCAGGGACGTTGCCAGGGTTCCCCTTCCAGTATCTCTTCCCAATTTATATACCTATTTCCATGGTCGGATTGGGAAGGGTTGGGCCACTACGGGTACCCGTGGCTTTTATCCAAATATTTCTGAAGACTTTTTTTTTCTGCTATTTGTGCCCCCCCCCCCCCCGCAACTCCCACCAGACTGTGTGCATTGTGTGTGCATTTGGACGCTATTTATTTGAACTTCAGTAGGCTCCTCGCTACACTAATTGGCCTCCTGTAGTCGGGGCCTACCCGGGGGTCCCCAGATTCCCGGGTGGGCCAATCCGTCACTACCTATCCCGTTTTACCAGTTAAGTTGAGCTCTACCACACAACTGTAACACAGCTTTGTTTTAAAATACGTAGCAGCAGAGCCGCGAAACCAAATAGGCTCGATTAGAGTGACTAAGGAGTACAGATGCAAACCTGAGGTCTAAGTCCTAAAGGCAATGGAAATAGAATTGCATCTGTATTTATCTTCAAATATATTTGGGCCTACAACTGATATTCTGCGTATTTCTTTTGTAAGATTACATCTCTACGAACAGCAGTATGGGCACTGGCCACTATGTGCTACAACAAACGGCCACCTCCGCCTTTTGATGAAGTTAAGCCATTCATCCCAACATTAGCAAAACTGCTTAACCATAAAGGTAAGTATGACGGTATCAAGAGGTAAATAAATTGTATCATACACACACAGTTTATAATCTTGTAATTGGGATTTTTAAATTTAGTACAGACCTATGTAGGCATCGGCATTGAAATACAGACCAATTACCCTGTGTTTCATGAGTGCACGCTGTAATCAGCTTCAAAAACTCGAAATTTTTTAAACTTTAGAACCAGTTGAGATAAGACATGTGGTTTGTAGCATTTTGTAGATTATTATCCAGTAGCTGGATACACGATGGATTGAATTTCCCGGACTTAGCCTCTCCCGGTGTTTGGTCTTTTTAGAAAAGTAGATTGCGTTTTCAATATTTAACTGCTTCCTTAATCCTTTAATCTTACACCGCTATCTGGTGTGACCCGTACTCGACCTCTGTACACTGACACATGAATATTTTGTTTAACGTAATAGTTAACGGGACTTTCCCCCCTCCACGGAAAACTCGTTTACTTGTGACGGCCCTCACACTTGAAAACCATTTAACTTTGCTCTGAGGACAGCATCAACGAAATACATGTCTTTCCATCGTATCAGGCTGCCAAATTCACAACCTGCCATTGTTTGGTTTTAAGTTGTCAACTTTAACTCCTCAAACAGTAAGTCGGAACATATAGTCTGCTGACAGTGCCACATTCCACGCGACCAGACAATGTAGCAATGATACGCGACGTGTCTCGCACTTGTAGTAAAGTTTAAAGCGATTGTCGTACGTGTGGAAAGCATCGACAGATGGTGCCACAGGGTGGTAGTGTGGTTCGACAGGTGGGTTGGTGCACTGAAATTTACTGGCGTGCTCCGTATAATATGTGTAGATTAGCACAACTACAAAGCTTTTCTTGGGTAGCATAATTTCACCCACAGCTATCCATTTACCCTCAAATTTCATTGAAAAGAATGAAACTGCAGTCCCCTTATGCTATTATTGGTGATCAGCTTAAGGCTTCAGAATTCGTCTAGGTAAACCGGCATATGGCTGAATCTGTCAACTAATCATGCTTTAATTTTTCAAGTTCAAGTTGGAGTGGGCTTCATCACTCCAATGTGCCCATTTCTAACGGAACCCTAAATAAAAAAATCGTAGAACCTATGAACTGCTGCATTTTTCAGCAATGCAATTTGTTTGTTATTTTTTTTTGTGGGGGGGGGGGGGGGGGGGGCAGGACATAACGTCGCCTGAAGCAAACGCTGGTGTATATGATGAACACTGGACTGGCTCAATTTCAAAAATTCGTAGACGTTTTTGAAGAAAAGTATATAAGTAAAGGGGAAGACTCAAGGAGTCGATCTGGAAAACCTCTGATTATCGCAGTTGCCAGAGGTAACGGCGAGACTAGGCCACATAATAAATCTCGTAGCCTCTGGTGGAACATGGTAGTCTCCCACACTACTTTGTTCGGCACAGACTGGAAGTCATCATCCAGTTCATATTATTCTGGTTGAGCTTGGCAGCTACTCGGCAGTCACAAAGATTGTAACACGCTATAAAGTATAGCGAGGCGCTACTACGCGGTACGCCTTGCAGTTACATGCGCTGCTTGTGCACTCTCTCAATATCCGTCTAAACACGGCTATTGGCAGAGCGCCAACAGCCGGGTACTGAGCCTGCTCTCCTACTCAACTAGAGAGAACCGGTTCCAACCTGTTAGCCTGTCACGTGACGTGAAGCCTGAAGGGGATTCCCCCCCCACCTGGCCAGTATAAAAGCTGGCCTGCTGGGGCCGAAATCTTCAGTTGGTGTTTGGGGGACAGTCTGCCCACTGTCTCTCTGCTCTGAACGTAGGGTCGGTTCAAGGGGAAAACTTGATGCCGATGCCTAATATGTGACGCTATTGTGTATAGTCCCCTAGCTATACAGTAAGGAGTGAATAGGAATTGAGCTTGACTCGAAACTTATCGTCCACTCCCTTAGCACCCTCACAAGATCACCAATTAAAGATGCTTCAGACATGAAGTTCTCAGCGCAATGTGATCACAAAGGTCTGCAAAGAAACGTTTCGACATGGTTCGTCATTGCATTACCTCTGGGGATCTATCCACCTTGACCTGGACTTCTAAGGTTTATGTCCGGCCAATTCAGACCCGCGTAATCTTAAAGGACATCAGCAATAATGGCGGGGTACAACACTGTTTGACGCGCGCTAATTTGGATTCACTTGAGGCGTTTAAAGGTCGATCTGGTTCTGACTTTTTCTGTTCATAATAAAATTGATTTCGAGTTAGCAGATTTCGTCAGGAAAATGAAAACCTCCCTCATGAAAGGACTTTCCTTCAAACTGCATTGTGATAGGAGCTAGGCTGAAGTGGGTCATGGTTTTATCTGCAAACAGGGTTTTGGTGACCTGGAATGGCCGGCCAGCCAACTATGTCTATACTAAGCTACAGTATTTAGCATCAGCTAAATAAAATTGATCTTTCCTAAAATTTTAGGCCTGGTATATCAGTAGGTTTGGCACTGAGTCCCATGTTTTCGTGAAGCACCACCAGTATTATTAAACATTTACTGTGCATCTTGTAACTTCTGTGCATCTAAAACCTACACTTTATCCTTAAATGCCCTGACCATAATTGTGAATTAGCCAATCAATGTAGTGTAAAGTCTTGTGTGTTAACCAAACGATTTATTTTTTAGATAAGCAGGTGTTGAATGAGAGTTGTTGGGCAATATCTTATTTGGCTGACGGCGGCGACAATCAGATTGCCGAGGTAGTGAAAGCGTCCACGATTGTGCCTCGACTGGTGCAACTGCTAAAGCATGAAGATTTGACAATCACAGAAGCTGCATTGCGGGCCGTTGGAAACATCGTTACAGGCACTGATCCACAGGTCAACTTGTTGCAGTTACTTTTTGCACAATTATTTTTTTTCAATTATGCCTAACGGCTGGCATGAAACTTTTAGCAATTGTCTATGCTAGTTATTTGAATGAGGCCTTTAATCGCCAACTGAGCGTTCGATAAGCATTTGACTTTATTTTCCCGTTCTAAAGTTTGTCTTCAGCAGGGGTGTCCGATTCCCTTCAAGGGTTAGGAGAAGCCACTCGCCGATACTTTGTAATCTCGCTTCTCCCACAAGTTACCTAAATTTAAAAATTCTACCGCAGTTATTTGAGAATCCAGCTACTGTGTTTGGCATTTCGAATATGACTGGTAACTGCCTTTCTTTTAGTTGCAGTTGTGCAGAACCTGCATCAGTTTGCTTCGTACCTGCATCATTCCTGCTACAAAACCAAAAGAAAAAACTTTCTGGTAGATAGTACACAGCTAATTACCATGCAAAAAAAACATGACCACTGCATACTTCAGGCAATCGTCGTGATCGCTAAAAGCCGCACAGCAAGGTTTTATTGGTAATCATAACTAAATAGAATTTATACATCTCTAAAAACATCATTATAACTGCCATTACTATATGATAATGAAGAAATTTGACAAATTTGAATTTTATGCATCTGTTTTAATTGCTTTACCTGGATGCAGCTTTGTGATTTCAGCCACATCCGTTCTTAACCGTTTTTTTTTTCAAGAGGATGAAAATTTTGTCAGTCGAAAGCGACCATCTTGCTTCGGCTGCCAGACTAGAATCTGTTTTGTTGCTGCACAGATGCATATAACACACTCTTCGAATATGTGTAGGCACTGTAAACTGTTAGTCACAGCCATAAAATTCTCTTTATTAATTTCGATTGCTAATAGAACCTTGACGAAACATAGCGATTTTAGCAACGACGACAATCGCATGGAGTTGGCAGTGGCTATTTTTGGCTGCACGTTACGTAGCTTGCTGTGTACTGATCTACTGGGAGGAATCACATAACACCGCAGTAATGACACTATGCGACAATATTCCGAGGGCATAATGCCGTAAGTAAAAGTGACGTTACATGGAAACACCGTATATGTGTAAAACGCCACAAGTGTTAATGGCCATAGACGACAAGTCAATAACGCGGCACTGTAAACGACCTAGCTATCGGCGCATCATCAAGCTTCAATTCTCCGCTTTACTTAGCAGATTTCACCCCTCTCCCCTTAACAAGATTACGGTAGTTTTTGATTTTGGAGACAGATACCACTCATGGGGCATAGCACATATTCTAGCATATTTGTTGTTTAAATTTCACTCCTCCCGCTTAAATTGCCAACAGATATGCCAGAACCTGCTTTCCCTTTTTGCCATCTTGCCCCCAATCCCCCCCTCCCCAATTTTGCCCCACTGAACTTAGCTCCGATAACTGTTATACTAGCTGTGTAAGTCCACCACTGATCCATTTTGATGACAGTGTTATGGCATTACTGTATTGCGGCGTAATTTGCAGTGCGGCATTATATAAGATGTTAATGCTAGCGGCGTTTATTCACCTGCGGTTTTTTTATTAATGCTCTTTTGGTTGTCTAATACCATTGCTGACACGTGTGACGTAGACATTTAATGAACTGCTGTAAATGCGGTACCACTGTAAGGTAAAAAATCTGTGTGGCTGTTCTCCCCCATCCCACCAAATGACAATGAGGATTCCCTCGCGACTATCCCCAGCCCCATTCTGTGGGCACACCTGATACAGATTGCTATTTCTTTTGCGAAGAGAAACTTGGTGATTAATGATAAATTCTTTCTTTAGACCCAAGTGGTAATAAACTGTGGTGCTCTTCCAATCCTTGGGGAACATTTAAACCACCCTGACGTGCGTGTGCAGAAAGATGCAGCTTGGGCGCTTTCAAATATCTTGGCAGGAACTCCAGATCAGATTCAAGCCGTCCTTGACAATAACCTGATTGATTTGATTATCCAAAAACTTGAAAAGGTTAGTGTTACTTTCAAACAATTCAATTTGATGGTTGACTGTGGTCGGACATACTTAATTCATTGAGTTGGTTCATAGAGTTAATTCATTGGTAGACGTAGCTTCAAGTGTCTCATTTGTACAATATGAACAATTTACTGCCAATTCTGAAAACAGACAGGTGTTCGACCACTTTTTTGTGTGTTGCAATTCTGCTGATATTGTTAAAAATGCTAGCAAAGTCATTAAACTTAACACAGGCTGCATTTGGTTCAGTCACGACAAAATGACTTGAGAAGAATTCTCAGCAGTCACGTACCACTTCCCCTGGAGGTTAGAGAAAGGAAGGAGGCGGCTCCGAAACCATTTTAGCATGGCTGTTTCACCAAATTTTTTTATAGCAACTAAATTTTCTCCCGCACTATTAACTGTCCTTTTAACCGCTGTACTATTAACTACCCTATTAAAGGTACATACATCCATGTTGGCTTTCATGTATGACGCAGTTTTGCGACATTAGTTCAGACGTATGTAAATGTTGCCAACACAGTCATTTTCTGTTTTTTTTTTCTTTCGTGCGAGATGATTTTGCGACATTAACTCTAACCCGTGTAAATGTTGCAAACACTGTTTTCAACAGGTCGCACGACACACCGGAAGGATTTATGTGCTTTAACTTTGCTAAATGTATAAATTTACTTCTTGCAGCAATAAGTAAACTTGACTTGACTTGATTTTAACTTGACTGCGTACTTCCAAACATGACTAACTCGTGCATTGTCGAACTTTCGGATCTCCTTACACTGCCTTCTCCACATCTTGTGCAAGTCTTGTCACCCAAACTAATGCATCCCGTATTTATTACAGTTTTACCCCCAAGCGGGATGAAGGGTATATACCAATGAAAAAGTTAGAATCAAAACCTGACTAGATTTACGAACTGCAACACAAGCAAAATGGTGTGGGATAATTTTCGGTGAACTCGAGTGGTGGGGTGGGATGCCATTCAGCAGTTGCAGTTACGGATAAGTTCCTACAGTTTTTGGCTGATTTTGGTTGTTTTTTCTTTGTTTGCATTGGTAATAAATCTGTGTCCCTACAAGTTCCCATGGCATGAGAGAAACGTGTATGAAATTAGCAGTTGAATGACCTTGACATTTCCAAGGCCATCCGTTTTTTGATCAATGTTTGGCCTTCCTTTTCCTCTTTCACGTCACTGTAGTTTCAAAATTCTTTGTTTAGTAGTACTCAATCAACTGGTAGTATATTTTATTTCACAAGGCTATTGTGCACGTGAAAGTCCAAAAGATTCAGCTGTAGAGTTACAAAACCAAAGCTAATAAAATATTCATAAAATCCCCTAGCCCCTCCCTCTATCACGCAATAGTGTTGGGGGGTCAATTCCAATATATACTCCCGGTCTAGACTTTACAACGGCGCAGAATTAATACGCAAGTAAAGCAGGATAAGACGAAATAAACATTACAGTATAAAGCAATATAAGTAATGGACAAGCCAAGATAGCAATAAGGGCCCAGGGTTTGCTTATCTTATGCATTCATGGTGTCGGTCTTCTTTGTCATACATGATCATATTCCCTGAATCATTGCCTCTTAGTAGCGAACAGCCATCTTCCACATCTTAGTTTTTTTGTATTAGACATCTTGCTAAACTCCTTGACAGGCAGAACATGGCCATCGAATATGTTGTGTCTAGCAGAATTTAAACAGGTCTTGCACTGATCTCGATGGTATGTGATCTAGATAGCACATCTGTTCAAACTGGAAGTGAATCATGCAGTGTTGTAACTTCCAACAGATTCTACCACTCGTGATACACTTCATTAGGCTAGTGTATGTGGGAGTAATCTTCTTTCTGCATTCTTTATTCTTAAAATATCCAGCCTTTGGCATGCTACCGGGTCCTCTACGAATTAAGTCGTCTTTACATTGACTCTCGTTCTCGCGATATATTTCTCTGCCGTTACCAACGAGTTTGCTTCTTAAGCTTCGTGTTGGAAATCTTCTGTTCCTTGCTTTCTTCGCTTTGATTAAAAAACTTCAAATCATTGTTCAGAATTTCTTGTTGTTCTGGTGTAGCGGTTCTCCACTGGTCCATGAAGGCTTTTCTGTCTATTTTCGGGCCATTACATTCAGTTATCACAACATTTAAAAGAGTTGTAAGAGTTGTTGGACTCGAACCACCTGTTAAATTGTGACTCCGGCTTTCCCAGTTTTTGCCACATTTTGTCCATCCCCGATTGTCTCCAGAAATTTCTCATTGGTTATTCTGTCACAGCAGCTGGTGCTTCTTCTTGGTTTCAAGTTTTTTTCTACTCTAGCAGTACTGGATCCTCAAGGTCGTCCTTGACCTTTTGGAAGTTGGATTATTGCCAGCTGTGTACTAGGCATTTCTCCCGGCTCCTTGTCGTACTGGTGATCCGTCCAACATCACCACTGGTGGTCACACTGGACCATCACCAAACCAATTACAGCCTTCTGGCTGAAGCATATTATTCACTTGTTGGCTCTGCAACTTCTTGTACCGCCTTTTCTATTTGTAGACAAACTGTCTGTGGTGATTTCTCCTACTTTTTCTTTTGAACTCCACTTTCGTTTTGACTGTTAATCGATGATGAAACTGAACTGTAAGTCAATCCTTCAACATTAACATTGTTGTTCTTCAATCTTTCGGTATTCCAGTCAAATCTGTCATCTCTTGATTCGATATTCTTTTGATCCTCAAGTGATCATTTGATGCTTGCATGCTCGTGAACATATTTAAGCCTTCTTAACGACACCTGTTTGGTGGACACCACGAAACCTGTTTATGTTTGCGCATACGTGCTTTTTAACGACGCCTGTTTGGTGGACATCATGACAGCCATTATGTAAGGTGCTTCTATATTTTTATCTTTTAACCATCCTATGATGAAAGTACCGCTTACTTGTATACTGGTATTGAAATATTAGTTTTACTGCATTTTGCCTGTGCAGTTTCTCTACACATACCGTACTGCACATTCCTGTATCCATTGTTTCCCTTGAGACTTTTAATACCGGATTCTGTTGCTATAATATGCTTTGTTTTGGTTAATTTCCACTAGAATTTGTTAATTATTACCTTCCCTACTTTCTTGATAGTATAATCCTTTTTCTCACACATTCGGAAATTATTGCAATTTGGTTATGGTCTTCGGATAGTCCCCTATCATAAATTAGCAAACTAGCTCACTGCGTGCTGAGCATCCTGGTTTTTCTACTTGATCTGAAAATTTCTGTACACGCAGCACATAATTCTTCCAGTTTTACCTTGCTTAAATTTACATTCAACTAGTACAGTTACGGCATCTAGCCTGCGTAAGGCGAGTTTTTGCAGCATATGGCTCTTCTAGTTTTTCTTCAAATATCATTATGGTTATCAGATTTGCCTAAACGTACTAGGTTACTTTGTCAGAGGCTATTAATAGGATAGTCCTACAATTTATTTTTTTTATAGTTCCGCTTTATCTGCTTCTGAGGTATCAGCATTTGGAGCAGTAATTATTATTCCATCCGTATAGCCTAGTAACTTCTTCACTTCTAGCACTTTCTTATTCTTAATTTCCAGGATGTATATAGTTCTCTACAACTAATTCAGTAAGACCATAAGCTTTGTTTAACAGTAAAGCATCATGATCTGTTTCTGTCATGATTATTAAAGCTTTTGTACAGAATAAAAAAAATTCTAAATAAAATTTTTTTTTTAAACGTTTACATACTCTTGGATTCTGCCGTCATTTAATTATTAAATGAAACTTTCTTAATTGAATACTGCTCTAGAAACATGTAGATAATTCATAAACGCGTCATATAAAATTAATGAACAACGGTCTTCGTTGACCGCCATCTTGGATTTTTTTTACTTGGTTTTTTATGTTTACTCTTAATATTTATCAAAAGTTATTTCTTAATTTCGTAATCTGATTTAAACAGTTCATGGTTTTCCAAGTTTAAACTCTCACTGTCCTGGGTTCCATAACTCGTATGTTGGGGGTGGGGTCTAGACATGAGAACGGTGCAGAAGTTAGTACGCAGGCAAAGCAAGAGGAGAGGAAAACGGTATAATATAAAGGAGTAATAAGTAATCGATACAGTAACTATAAGGACCCATAGGTTTGGTTACGTTATGCATTCATGGCGCCGGTCATCTTTGTCAAGCTGTTGACGATTACCGCTATTGATGTATTGCATAATCCCGTCATTGATACGAAACAGTTACTAAGGGATCATATTGCCTGGTTCGTTACTTCTTAGTAGTGGATATCTATTTTCCACATCTTCCATAAACTCCTTGACAGGAAAAACGCTGCCGTCAAACATGTTACGTCTGACAGAACATTAACAACACGTCTTCCACTGAGCTCGATGGTATGCGATCTAGAGTCATCCATCCATGAAAAATGATGCATGACGCTCCCAACTTCCAATAACGGATGTTTTTAAAGTCAGCAGCTTGCGAGTCGCTTGGCCGCGGGGAACGCTTTCCCATTGAAATAACAAACCGGCAGCGTTTCCGCTGCCAAGCAACTCGCAAGCCGCTGACTTTAAAAACATCCGTATAGAGCAGTGACAATAACGTCGTGTTATTATATATAACTTTGTGCTGGAGCCAGTAACTGGGCTAGCTGCAAGGGGCACTGGAGGGGTCAAAGAAGGGCGTCTTACTGAAACCAGTGCTGTTAGAGCGGTTTTCTTAGGCCTTAAACGCGTGATTATTGTCGATTTGTTTTAGCAAGTGAAATCTTTTCTTTTCCGATTACAGCCTCACAGCATAAGCGATTGGAGAAAACAATGTATTTTTTTAAGCCTAAGAAAGCCGCTCTCAAAGCACTACTTTGACTAGAAGTGCCCTTGTTTTTCCCTCCATTTTAATTTAGTGCCCCTTGTAGCTATCTCTCCAGTTGCTAGCTCGTAGCCAATACGGCGTAGCTAATATCGCTGCTCTACGGATAGTACATGCAGCCTACAGACCAAAATGTCTTTCAAGAAATGGATGATCCAGGTAAAGTAGGAATTCTTCGAGGCTGCCTGGCATTGTAAAACAATTGGCTTACATGCTATGATCAACTGGTACATCGTCACCGTAAGGTCTTGAAAGTGTGGCCCTTTGAGTCGTGCATGGGCAAGTCCCCAATCCACTGCTGTGTAGCTCTTCAGCTGGGAACAAATAACCTTTGTTATAAAGTGATATCGATCCATATCCATCGTTCCTTACCATTTCGATTTATCTAGAAAAAATTTCTATAACATCTAGGGCGCAAAACTCTGAAAAGCAGTGGATGGACGTTTACTATTCTAATCATCTATTGCTTTCAATTCAACAAATTTAACCGAAAAACACTTCGAACAAATTTTGTCAAACCTGATATACTCTTAAATCTAACTTTTTTCAGTATCAGTTACATGGTCCAAAACGATTGGTTGGCCTTTCACCAATCTGATGTCGGAAAGAACCATGAAGCAGGTATCCCACGTGCTTTGTCAGGGACTTATTCCTATTTCTTATCTAACTTGTTTTCAGTGGCAGTACATGGTCCAAAAAGAATTGGTTTGGTCCTTGACCAATCTAATGTCAGATAAAGCCGTGAAGCAGATATCTCACGTGCTTTGCCAGGGTCTTATTCCTATTTCTTATCTAAATTGCTTTCAGTGCCAGTACATGGTCCAAAAAGAATTGGTTTGGTCTTTGACCAATCTGATGTCAGGAGGGACTGCGAAGCAGATATCCCATGTGCTTCGCCAGGGACTTATTCCTATTTTGCTCAAGTTTCTCACCATTGATCAAGCGCAAGAGGTGTACACCGCAGTAATGAAGATGAGCGGCAAAAAAAATAATATAAGAGTGAGTAACTAACAGGTTTTCAGAACTCTTTACATAGTGTGGAGTGGATACATTCCATTCTTATTTAATATGGGCGTTAATTTATTTCAAGAAATTATACAGGATACGGTAAATGTTTCGTAAAGTCAAATGTACGTTAAATTCTAATTAAAGACTCCATCAACACGCATCGGGAAAAAAAACTAAATGCAGTGCCTTCCTAAACCACGGAACAGAGCGAACAAAATGCACCAATGTTGGTTACAGTCTGGCGCATTCCTTACTAACAGCCGTGTTGATGTGGCTTGATTGACGTCAACCATTGTCAACGATGAATCTGTTTCTGGGAAAACTGTTACCTGACGTATGCTCAAACCTCCACCACGGGCAACCACCTCCCCTGGATGGTTTGTAATTTGCCATTGCTCTCACCTGGTCCCATCCATTAGCCAAGTCTGGTTAAATCCATTAGCAATGTCTGGTCACTATGAAGGTATGACGTATCGAATGGTCTGCTGAGCTTGCCGAGTTCCCTGAGCAGTTTATGGAGGTAGTGAACGGCAGACGCAACACCACCGCGCACGCACGACGTCAAGGTTGGAGCCAAACTGCCTCTAACAGTGGTGCGTTCTGTTCGCTCTGTTCGTGGGTTAGAAAGGTACTGCTGGTCTCTCATACATGAATATTTACGTCATACTAATAATAACAATCGTGGTGGATTCCTTTTAAAGTAAAGCATCTGCCGAGACAATGAACTGTCACTGGTACATTGCTCGTTTGACGAGTTCTAGTTTTTGACGTACTTTGGTGCTAAATACTGTGCGTACCAGGGTTTTAAAAAGCTTAGTTAAAATGTTTCTATTTCTTGCATCCAAGTTCCGTTGGGAACGAAGGTCTGGACAGAGAGATGGAATGGTTCACGAGTCTTCGGGTCTCTTGTGTCACTTAATTTCCTGTGGGAACTGGCTCGTCGGTCAATATACTATACCCGCTATTTCGCCTAGAGACTCGCTGATCTGGAATGACCCAGTGATGCAGAATGCTTACGTAGCTAGAGTGGACGGCAGCTAGAGCAGACACTTCCCTCCCAAGGGAGAAATATAAGTGAAAACTTAAGATACCTCTGGTGGTGCAAAAACAGAACTGTGCGGGGCTGCGCTTTTCGCAGGATCAATGAACATTCTAAAGCCTCCACAATCAGAACTGCCAGAAACTCACTGCCGGAATATGCAATGAAACTTGTGGTGCAATGAAAATCGATACACGATTCGCTCGATGCGCTAGCACCATGACATCTTTGATACGCAGTGAAATGTTTCCGCGGGATTTTGATATGCAGTGATGGGGAGGAGAAACTAGTTCGGTCTAGGTTTAGAATTTAAGTGTCCACTCGAGCCACGTTCGCATTTGCCACAATACCTGCAGAATGACACACTCCACTAAACACAACCCTGGTATGCTATACTATTCAGTGAATGAATTCAGAAAAAAAAAACCATTTTTTTATTAAATTATGATGTACTATCTTTTAAATATGGTGTACTATTTTTTAAATATTTGTTTTGGAAAAATGTCGACAATTTTTTACTTTTATTTTTTCATCTGAGCGTTTTTGTTCTGTAACTAACTTTTACGTTATGCACTGTACGAAGCAGAAACATCCTGAACTGGTTTCTGTCTGAAATCAACAATAACCTTTGCATTTGAACCCGGTGTCGATTCATTTATAATTTTCCACTTGTGCATTTATGCCCCGTTAGTGGATAACGGTTCGTAAATCAATAAATGTGAACAAGGATTTATCTGGGATTTCGAATCTTAAATATCAAAATTATTCAGAGTCATTAATCTGACGTTATTAATTGTTCAGGGAAATTATTCAGGAATTAATGATAAACCAAACACTTAAATTAATTGCTAACACAAAACACCCTTGAAAGCATGTGTGGCATGTCTTTCAATTAACGGTAAAACAACCACTGATAACCAAATTCAACGAATTCACCATCGTGAAAGTCTTCACTGTTTTTCTAATATACTAACAAATAACTTGTTCATATTAGGCTACTAGTGTGTCCTCATTCTGTGGGCCAATCAGTTTGTTTTGAATCAGTTCCGACCACTGGGTCAACTGTGGGCCATTGCTTCTGGTCTCTCTGGTTCACTAGATCATTCTGGATTAGTCCAGATCACCTGGGTTGATGGGTTACTTTAATACCGATTTCACATTGGTAAACTCAAGGGTCCAGGCCGGACTGGGGCGGGCCGGCCAGTGCTGATCATGGCCAGTGTTGGTCCAGCCGGCTCGCTTTCGCATTGGTTAATTTCACGGCTCGCTGAGTACGATTTACAGCACTCCCACATGTCGGTTTGTGACACGTTACACTTTCTGCTGCTACACTGCAGCACTATTCATAAACCATTCTGATTTAAGCGGTGCTGGCCGGCTCCGTTCAAATTTGATTTCACGTTGGTTAATAAAGCGGTCTTGGTGTCACACCATTGGTGTGAGCCGAGCCGGCTCTCAAAATACCGGCCAGGCCTATGCCGGCCCGATTTCGCATTGGTTAATAAAACGGTGCCCAGCCCTCCTTGGCACGGCCAGGGCCACTTGAATTTACCAATGCGAAATCGGTATTAGTCACTTGGTTAATCTGGATTCGTAAGTCGCTGGTTAGCTCGAATTAGTATACCAGTTTGTCAGTCTGGGCCAATGAGTTAATCTGGATGAGTGATCAATTCAGGTCGTGTATATCATGGGGGACGACAATCAGGCAGCCACTGGGTCATAAGTTAACAAAAATAGTGACACAATCCACTTCTCTTGGACAGCGTTAAGGCTCTGGTTCCAACTGACTGATTACAACCTAAGCGGTTTTTTTTTCTACGGCAAAATGAATCCACTTCGTAAGTAATTTTTTTTTAGTCTGATCATGTGATGGTAGTTCAGATGGAAAATTCGTTGGTTTATAGCTCAAATGGTTCTGCTTTTGGATCGGTTCTAAGCTATGACTCATGTAACATGTTAAAAGGGGGTTCACAACACATCAGAGGTGTGCAGTAATGAAGTGACAGATAGACAGCTAAAGTTGGATTAAAGGACAGGTGGCAGTGCCAACTATGCTCTAGACTTTACCTTCCATCCCAATATGCATTGCAACAACAGTTAATACAACAAGGGCGACGATAGAAACGCCCTTTAAAGAGTTCTACATACCAGTTAAATTTGTATTTCATTATAGATGTACTGTAGGTAGGCATTCTTTCCCAATGCCCCGCAAATCCATGATAGGCGTGTGTGGTAGTGCTCTACCCCAATGTGGTAACAATGGACCCCCCCCCCCCCAACTCCGCTTGTTATAAATGGTTACTGGAGTTAGCAGCTGAGTGTGGAGTAACTAGCTCGAGCACCCACGTGGAGACTGGCAAGGCAGAGCTGAATCAATAAGCTGGCATAAGTGCATCCTCAATGTGCATCCTCAACCATCAACCCCTAAACTGGCCACTGGAGCCCGCAGGTTAGAGCAACTTTGTTTACAACCTGTGTGAGGTGAGGGAGTGGATGATAAGTTTCAAGTCAAGCTCAATTCCTATTCACTCTTTACTGCATAGCTAGGGGACTATGCACATAGTATCACATATTAGGCATCGGCTTTAAGTTTTCCCCTCGAACCGACTCTATGCTCAGAACCAGAGAGACAGTGGGCGCACCGTCACTCCAACTGAAAATTTCAGCCCCAGTGGGCCAGCTTATATACTGGCCAGGAGGAGGGAAACCCCTTCACAATTCACGTCACGTGACAGGCTAACTGATGCGAACCGGTTCCAACTGGTTGAGTAGTGGATCCAGCCTTAGAAGCTCCTCGCTATACATTATAGTGTGTTACACCTGTGTATTCGTCTGGGATAATGCAGATCTATGCAGTGTACATATTATTTAATTCAAACTTGTGCAGATCGAACGGTGAATGAATCAAAGGGATGCTGGTATTGTGGAAGTATGCCATGAACTGTATACCACTCTAAGGATATTTAAAATTTTCGTAATTATCGGAATTTTTTTTCATTTAGGAAGAAAGTAGAACCACCGATAAAAAAAGTTTGTGGAAGGGAATTGAAACGGCAACAAGTGAACTACTTAAAAGAGGTAAGAACCTATGTAGTCGACACATAATGCACCACTCCGCTACTTTTTTTTTTTGTTAGTGGTGGGTTGCTCTGGAGTAAAAGCTTTCTCATCGCAATTTTGTTAAGCGACAAAATGTCTGTTTTGAGCAAGCCACTATTACCTTTTCATGATGTTCTCTCTTGGTGTTTGATACGTAATATATTTATCTCGTATTCTGAAAAAGATCCACACTTTCCCCCATTTTTTGCCTCAACCCCACTGAAAAACTAAGTTCGCAACATTTCCGAAAGTCTGACTGAATGGCGCTAAACTGCTCGCACTGGGAAACCAACATTCAGTAAAACCGAACCCAGCAAGTTTAAGCTTGTAACTTTCCATCCTTAATCTGTATGCATGGGTGACTTGGTAGAAGTGAGGTGGGGAAGTAAATCCTTCAGCAACATTTACAACATATCATCTAAGGCAAATTTTTTACATGCCAAATGCAGCAATGAAAAAAATCATGTTGTTCATGGTACTATTCTTTTGTCTACTGTTATCTGCAAATTCAAGAATAACCAAAAATCGATAGAGAGGATTTGCTTATTAATGATCTTTAGCTGAGTTTTTATCAGCAATTTACACTTTCATTTAAGCAGCATTATTAGAAAGTTATTAGAAAGACTAAGGGCAGCAGCTAGTGAAAGCGCAGGGATGGCAACTGCCCCTCTAAGCAAGGATGAAGAGGGTGTAGTGAGGAGAAAGGATTTCTTTTAATATTTGCTTCCCCAGCCCTGGTCTGGTCTGGTCCTTTTGTAAGGGAATTGTAAAGCCTTTGGGGGAGATGGTGGAACTGGAAAGACTGGGAGGCTTAGTCCGGCCGGTCCAGCTTGGCTTGTCTTGCACGGCCTGCTAGCCACATGTCCTAGCCTTGGGGCCACGCATTGTGGCTGAAGGGTTGGTCCTCGCCCGTGCCCAGTCCTGAGGCCATATTTTCGTGATTGTAAGATCAAGGGCCTAGCCACCTGTCTCATTCTTGTCATTGCACTCGAGGCATGCCCACCTGTCACGTCCTTAACTTTATAAGGCCAAACACTGGTCTACGCTTGTTAGGCACCAGATCAGTCCTCTGATCGGTCCTAACAGATCAGGGGACCTTGGGCTACCCCATCCATCTGTCACTGAAATGCACCGCTATCATAACAAAAATCAACATCAAGGAAGCAAGAAAATAAAGAGGCTTCATCTGTCTGAGTGAAGCCAAAAGCAACTCGTAAATCCTCGAGAGGAACCATTGGTGCAGTGCAGTGCACATTGTGCGCAGTGCTTTAATTTATGCATTTGTGACCATCGAGCAATGAATTTAGTGCAGTTGTCACACTTTTGACTTCCATGCATGCATGCATGAGTGTTAAAATAGGAGGCCTTCCAGTCTTAACAAAGTACTTTCATTTCACAAAAGTGTTTTCATCTGCCTCGTGTTGTTCACAAGTTGGGCCGTAAAAAACTTAAATTGTGGAAGCATCACAAAAGTTCACCTACTGCGGAGACCTTAGAAATTATAATTCCTGTAAACGGGAGTACACACCAACGGTTGAAAATTGGCACTGTAAACGCGAATCCAAAATTATTGCAGAGGGAAATATCTCTGCTCTTTACCGGCTATATCGCCTGAAGACTGGCTCTTCTAGGACCCTCCCACCATTCAGATCAGGAGACCATTTTATTAATGAAAACCAAGAGAAGGCCGAGATATTAAACACGATTTTTGCATCAAATGGGATTTCTGATGACGGGCTATCCTCCACTGTCCCACCCAAGCCATTCATTTCCAGAATGACTGTAATTCAGTTAGCTTCTCTCCTTCATTAGTTAGACAATCTCGAAATTAAAACCTAGTCATGCATTTGGGCCTGATGAACACTCGGCGTTTTTCTACAAAAAAATTAGGGATGAAATTTGCTATCCTTTGGCTACTATTTTCAATATGTCCTTTCATGAGGGCATTTTACCTTCTATTTGGCGCTCTGTAAATGTAATCCCTGTTTTCAAGAAGGGTGATGCAGCCAATCCCCTAAATTATAGACCTATCGCTCTGACCGTGATCCCACGTAAAATCATGGAAACAATTATCCGAGAGGCTATGCTGGCCTATCTTGAAGCACTAAACATTATAAATTCCGACCAATTTGGATTCATGCCGGGACGATCCGCAACTTATCAACTACTGGTGGCACTTGACCAGTGGACTAGTGCTTTGTTTATTGGTGTTCCGTCAAACGTCATTTATTTTGACTTCCAAAAGGCATTTGAATACGTGGTCCATTGAAAATTGTTATTCAAGCTCGAAACTACCGGCTTGAGTGGTCAGCTTCTGATGAGGATCTCGTTTTTTCCTACACATCGATCACAAAGGGTTCTCGTTCAAAACTCCTTTTCTACACCTGCTGAGATTATTAGCGGGGTACTTCAGGGCTCAGTCCTGGGTCCTTTGCTATTTGTTATTTATCTGAATGACTTAAATTGTAATCACCAGGCAGTTCATGAATTAAAATTTGCTGATGACCTCAAACTTGGTTCAGCCATTGCAGACACCACTGATTATTCGGTGTCATTTCGGCTTTCCACTGAAATTACGAATGTTTATAACTGGGCGAGTGTCTGGCAAATGCCCTTTTCTCAGCCAAAGTGTCAGTCCTTTCACGTTGGTCAACAAAATTCGTGCTTTTCTTACAGCATTGAAAACCACATACTACCTGATGTTTTCGAAATCCGTGACCTTGGGGTTTGGTTTGCATCAGACCTTAAATCTTCCTTGCATTGTACGAAGGTCACTGCTGCCATTGCCATTGTAAATCGCTGTTTTACGTCCGGGAATGTCAAGACAAGGGTATGGGCATTAAAGGTCTTTGTCCGTCCATTGCTGGAATACGCGAAGTCAAGTGTGGTCACCATGCCTGTTAAAGGATATCGATCGGGTTGCGTCTGTGCAGCGCCGTTTTACGGAGGGCCTTCCTGGTCTGCAAGACATCCTTTACTGTGAGCGCTTGTTGAAAACAGGTCTTGAATCGCTCGAATTACGTAGGCTGAAGTTTGATCTAATTCTCACTTTTAAAATTCTTCGCGGTCTTGTGAAGGTGGATCTGCCTTTCTTCGACCTCAACTTTGCACGCTCTAATCGGGGTCACTCATTAAAATTATTAGTCCCATCCTGCAATCGGGAGTGCCAACAAAATTTCTTTGCCATTAGGGTAATCCCTGCCTGGAACACACTTCCTGAGGAAGCGATTTCAGCACGTTCGGAAGCTGGTTTCCGAAATGCCTTAAACAGAATCCAACTTACAAAGTTTCTGAAGAGACCGGATTTTTGTACTCTAAATTTTTTAAACACCCAGAAAACTTAGTGTCCACACGGTTTTTAAATCAGGAATGGTGTTAGTGGGACATCTCCCTTCAAAGTTCCTTACCACTGTATGTGGTTAAACTGTTTTATTATTATTATTATTATTATGACTTTTATAAGTTTTATTCTGCTTCAAACAGGGAACCCCTATTCTTGTCCTCCAAGTCACGAAAATCCCCAAGCAATCAATAATGTTCGTTGGGCGGGGTGTACGGCACCACCAGGCAACAGCGACATCACTGTTCTGCGAAGGGGTTTAATTGAAGATGTTGCTCCAGTTCCTGTCATGGTGATGAGCACGTGTTGGATGTCTGAGCCTGTTTGTCCCATGGGGGCATCACGGGGACATCATGGGAATGACACTATGTGACACCAGTCTTGATTCCCGGAATGCTCCCAGGTCAATACATCAGTAAGCATACCTACTGATACAGTTTATTACCCTGGTTTTTCTAAAGACAAAGTGTACGCAAGAAAGGTAAATTGTGTGCAGGAATTACGGGACAAGATCACCCAGGCGATAAAAATGATATCAGTAGACATGCTTTAAAACGTTTGGGGAGAAATCTATTTTCGACTGGATATTCTCCGAGCAACAAAAGGAGCGCATGTGGAGGTTTATTGTGAGGGCCATCATCACCAGATATTGTGTGGGAAAAAAAGCTTTCGCTATCTGTTTTCGTTTTTTTTTTATTTCTTTATAGGGTGGATCATTTTTTGGTTACCCTGCACAACCTGAGAGTCTAGTGTAGTCTCTGTAACCTCCGACTTACCTTCCTTTGGTTATTGGTCATGGCTGCGTGTGAATCACTAAAGCAGTTTCCAAAAAAACTGCCAAATTCACCCTCACAATGAAACATCAACTTACAAGGGTTGGTGCGGGATTTGCACAGCTGGTAACGATGGCAATCCGGCTGCCGAGACCCATACGTGAGGTGTCTTCCGCACTTCGAACAAGTAGACATCGTAACAATGGCACTAAGGGAGGATACTCACCAAAACTTTAGGAGCGTTGGCTTCACGCCGCAACGTCACTCGTTGCTAGGCAATGTGTCAGGAGTCAGGCCGAAGCCGGGTTCCAAGCATTGCTTTGTACGCGTTGGAAAATTTCATATTTGAGGCGCGTCGTTGGCGCTACGCCCGAGCTGCAGCCAATAGGAGGCCCGCTTGGTCTGCATATCTGTAATGGATATCTGCATATCTGCAAGCTGCATATCTGTAATGGATACACACAAAGCATTAACCACAACGTAATTATTTTCTTAGAGAAGCTTTGCCTAACAAAATCAGAAGATTCACGAAGAATTCACTAAAATAAACTCTTTTTTAAACCCCTTTTGTGCAGCCCGTCTTTTAACAGAATCAGTGAGAGCAAAACTAGCGGTATGGGGAAATTAACCACATGTATTCAGTTCTATTAGAACAACAATTACCGCTTTCAATGTCTTAATGGTGCGTCTCTTGATATTATTGTTTGAGATCTTATGGGCGATCAAAAAAACGCAGTTCAACAACGTCAAACAGGAGTTGATGTCAGTCGTCTTGTTTGTAGACAAAGTGGCGTTTACAGCATCAGTGTGTACAGACAGCCTCAAATCCTCCCCAAGACCAACTCTGCAAACGACCAAGCCAAGCTATCACGCTTCTAAAGTTTTGATCCTTCTTAACACCCGCACACGCAAAGCAACAAAGCGTCCACACGTAAATTGTGCCCTAACCGAAGCAATAATATTATGTAAGCGACTAGTGTTGGTATGTGGAGGAACGGGAGCGGTAATACACGAGTTTTAAAGTGGATGGGTCATTTTAGCTATGAAAAAGGTAAGGATTTTGTGAGAGAAGTGAAAAGATAGGTTTTCCCAGACCATTTTTCACTTCCCTGACACTCCATGTTGGTTTGAACCATATCATTGTCCAGGGAAGAAGGGGGAAAAAACTTAGTAAATGGTGGCAGAATTACTTTTTCCGAAATTTCCTCCTCGTCCCTGGAGTTACCCAAGAAGACCTCTCGATGAAGCATGCAGAATTTATATCCGATTCTCATTCGTTTATTTGGTTTATGTCCGGTCAGTTAATTCTGCTAGGCAAAAATGATTATTGTAGAAATCTGCTGTATTGACATGAAACTTGTGTTCGAACTAATCCGTTGTTTTTCTAGTAGTTGAAATGTTTATGTTAATACTTATTTTTTACCTTTTTTTTCAGGTTGATGGGGTTCCCTCGTTTACCTTCAAGTAGATAGGTCTTTCATAGGCCTAGACGATCATTTTGTAGACAATTAAAATGTTTAGCTTGCGGTTGCTTTATATGCCTTCATGATCATTTTATAGGCCATTTGAATGTTTGCTTGCAATTTAGTAAAATGCCTATAATATACCCTATGGCTGGGTGCGGAGATAGATGGAAATTTACAAGCAATAAAAGTGTTCGAACTATACAGCTTGTTTATGTTTTTGTATATCTTTTGTAGATAATAAAGGTAATTTTACAACCTGACAACGCTATTTGCTAAACAAAATACCCATTAACTGTGTATCTACCCAACAATTTAGCAACACAAGATCACCAGCTAAAAGATATATATGGGCATTTATTTAACTATGGTTATATACAAAAGAAGAAAAGTACTGCGTAAGATATGGTAGTCTTTTCAAACGCAACAAGCAAATAGCAATTAAGAAACAGTAATTAGGCAAACAGTGGCAAACGTACATTATGGTTAAAAATTTCAAAATAATTAGCCAAGGAAATACAAAAGTATTGAAGGGGAGGGTATTTACAAGACACACTGTTAGTTTAGATAAAAAATGTAATCTAGACACACTCTAGTGTGTCGCGCCGAGTTAGGCAACAAACATCACATCAATTATTCAATTGTAGATCATTGTAAACCATTGTAGCGTAAGTGTCTTGTATCCTGAAGCATAGTTGAGCACATTTCAGCTTCTTGGGGAAAAAAATAATGTGGCGAAAAGCTTAAATTGTGGTAAAATGGAGAGCAATGACCCAACTGACAAAAATTAACTTGTGTGGGAATGTCAGCTACGCTGCTTTCAATGCAAAAGTTGACTCTCAATGACGTTGCAAATGTGTTACTTCTAGCTCCGCTCAACCCCATGTTAATTCCCATAGGGTGATTATTCACCGATACAGAGCTAGCGGGAAAGCTTCCAGCTATGAAATTTAACGAACGACTGCAGTATGATACTAACAGCATACCTTTAATGGTTTACAATTTGGGGGTATAACGGGATGCCGTGGGAGGGCGCGTAAGTACGAAAATATTGTTATAACCATGTTAGTATTGTCGGCATCGTCCCTGATTGGACGGCCAAACTTCGTACAATGGCAACGTGTATACTGACATGCGTATCTAGACATACACTAGTGTGTCGTCACAAATCTAAACAACTTTGCCAAAAAAATTGTCTACGTCCAATTCACGAAAAAGTGTCAAAATAAAGCCCAAGACCTGTAAAAAGGCCACCAAGTTGATAATAGTTCGGCCTCGCAAAGGAGTGATATGAACTAAATAAAAAATAAATAAATAAAAACAAAACCATAAACTGATAAAGAGGCGACTAAGTTGAGAATGGTTCGGACTCTCAAAGGAGTGAAATATGAAATTAAAATATTAGAAAAACTACCACTCATGCTATTGTTGAAGTGGCAGTTTATTACACATCTGCTGGATAGTTGAGTCTTAATACACAGTTAAAAAAAAAAGTAGCAATGTGCTGGTTTTCACTTAACCTTCGCGCTATTAGTCGGTGTGATTAACTTGGCGAATGTTTTGGTGTGTTGATATCACAGCTTAGAAGGGCCGAACCATTCGGAACTTGGCAAGCCCTTTTACCAGTTTTCGTTTTTGATAAAATTAAACTATAAGTGGGATGACAAGAACGAAATAGGACGAGAGTGACAAAACGTGACAAGGGGGCAAGAAAGAAAGCAAAAAATTAACTAAATTGTGCAATGTTAATGGATGTTTTGGCAAGATGATAATCGCGAAGCTTTTTCTTGAAAGAAGTGAAAGTAACGTTTGTATTTTTTAAATCGTCTGGAATATTATTCCATATGTGGGTGGAGGATTTGTCCCATTAAAGACTGAGTGGCGGGGCAGTTGACTGACCGTTCGATGAAAATCCTGATGAAAGCGAGATGAGCCTCGAGTGAAGTGAGTGTGAATATTGGAGCTTCGCTTGAGAAAATTAGGAATGGGGCACAGATTTTGAAGAATGTAGACACCAACCTTGTATGATATAAAATTGTGAATTGGTAGGATCTTCAGTAGTTTTGAAAAGTGGCAGTGAATGCTGCCTGGAGGGCTGGTGCAGAATAGATCTTGTAGCTGTATTTTTTTGGAGCTTGAGTAAACGAAGTTTATTTAGTTGCCCAGTGTTCATCCACAGTAGGGTACAGTTATTAAGATACGGATGAATTAAAGTGAATTTGTGCAAGATGCCAATTCCACGGGAAATAAAGTTTTAATATAATTTAGGTGAGAATTTCAGTTGAGTCTATCGATCGTCAAATATAAAAATTTGATGGATTCCGATATACAGACGCCATTCATAACAACAGGATGATCGTTACACTGTTTTTATGGGGGTCGGATTGTGTTTTTTCTAAGTTTAAGGAAAGTCTGTTGTGGTTCAGCCAAGTTGTAATTTTAGTTAGTTCCAAATTTATGATATCTTTGAGGATACGTATGTTCTTTCCTGAAAGATAGTGTGGTGTCATCAGCAAACAAGATCATTTTCAGAACAGTATCAAGTCCATTGGTATAAATTGTTAAGAGAGAAGGAGTCCCAGTATCGACCCTTGTGGCATCGCAGGTAATCCTTTCTGTGGAAGAGCAGACACTAGAACAGTCCACATATCGTTTTCTGTCGGACAAGTAATTGGAGGACCATACATGGGAAGTGCCACGGATGCCAGAGCGGAACAATTTGTCAAGAAGGATTCCATGATTAAGTGTCAAAAGCTTTTCTAAGGTCAATTAAGAGAGCAATAGTGAAAAATTGCTTTCGAATGCAAGAATGTTATCTTGGGTGGAGGTTAATATGGCCATATCTGTGGAGTTTCCAGCACGGAAGCCGAACTGATGATCACTACAGTGTTGGAGGTTATGTAAGTGTACAGCCTTCTACAGACCACTCTTTCAAAAATTGGAGAAAAACCAGGCAGTATTGAGATAGGTCTATAATTTCCAATGTCAAGCCTGTCACCAGTTTTGTGATTAGATATAACAGTAGCAGCTTTCAATTCCAATTGGAAAAGGCTTTGTTCTAAAGATAGATTAATAATGGAAGCGAGGCAGGAGCAATTTTATCGGCCATATCTTTTAGATTTTTACGTGAAACACCATCACTCACAACAAAACCACAGACCAAACTGGAAGAAAGTCATTTTTGGACCTCGAAAATGGCACTTTCAGCTGTCAAAATTTCTAAAAACGTCTCAGCTTCTGGAAGCCTCCCAGATCCGCCATGATGTGAGTGTATACAAGGTTTCCGAGCTATTAGTACCAATAATACAAGAATGATCATTATTTTTATTTTGTTGTCATTTTTGTCAATCCTAGTATAACCAGGGAGAACATATAAGGCCTCTTGACCGTTTTCTATCCTTGTTTCAGAGCAGGCGATAATACTAGGTATACCATGGAGCTTTTAAACTTTGGGCATTTATAACAATAAGTGTGAAATGAATGCCAATGTACGAGAAAGATTCGACCCTGTCAATTATTTCTGAACAATAGTTTTGCTTGAGGCAGGAGGAAGGGAGGTTATCAATACTGATGGAAGGAAGAGGATCACATTGTGATGGGCGACTCGTACAAAAACCATACACAAAAACTACAAATAAAGGTAAAACGTACAGCAACTGCAGGGGAGTGCAAATTGAGGAAAAGGGGTGAAAAAAGAAAAAGTAGGTGTTGCTGCAGGTGGTGGTGGTGGTGTTGCTGTAGGTGTTGCTGAAGGTGGTGGTGGGCTGCTTTGAATGAGTTTGAACAAAGAAGAGCAAAATAAAAAGGTTCTCAGAATTTTATGGAAGAAAAGGATGGTCATTGAGGCCTTTTGCCTTGAATCCGCCACTTCAGTATAATTTACCCTATAGGGCTATTTTTTCCGGGGGTATTTTTCTGGGGGTATTTTTTCCGGGAGTATTTTTTCCAGGGGTATTTTTTCCGGAGGAAGTGTTTTTCACTGCTGTGTCGTAGAATGTAGAAAATGCAACAGAAAATCTCACAAATCATAATACGACGTGTCACACTTTAAGATATAATCAGCTTGCTGTCTTTCGACTTAAAATGTGCAACAGAAAATCGTAGATATGCTTTACCACAAATTATAATCTTTAGGGCTTATCTCTAGTATGAACACGGACCACCAACAAAATAATTGCACTAAGTGAGCAAACATTTTTTGCCATATTATCAAACTACTTTCTTGTTGTTTATAAAGTTGAATTTCCTCATCTGTCCCTTTCTGGCAGTTGACTTGGAAAATTTCACTTTTTTAGTTGAAGCACGAGTGGCACATTACATAACACATGTCATGGCGTTCTTTGTAACCAAACTGCTTCGTGATTGGTTAAAAATAATATCGAAAAGAGTTTGAATATAGCTTAATAAATTTTATTCGTCTGAGAATTCCAAAGAATACTTTAAATAAGAATTTATGAATAACATTGAGAGCCCACAAACAAGCTGTAAATAATACTGAAGTTTTAAAAAGCATAAATTACTAGCACCATCTAGTTTTTGAGATTGAAAGTTTTAGTGGTTTAGTTCCAAGAGTGATCGAGGCGAGTCTTTGTGATCTGCCAAACGCTAGGACACCACCCTAATACAAGCCTGTTACTCATCGTTCCTACGGAACTTTTCATGTACTCATGCAAAAATGTAACACCTGGAGGGGGAAGGTGGTTGAGCAAATGTGTTACCATCTGTTTTGATGGGGGAGGAAGTGTTAAGTACCACAGTAATTTTCGCAAAATTATTTTTCCCTAAACTAGTGTACAAAGGGGGGGGGGTCTCAATTGCTAGAAAAAAGTGTTACGTAATTTGTGAATGGTCCGTAATTGTTCGTTGGGAGAATTTGACCACAGTAAAGAGAATTTTTTTTTTATCAGCAAAATAGCATTGTTTCAGTTAGTACGTGATGGCTTGTGTCTAAATAACTATTTCAGTTAAGTAATAGATATCCGTGAATAATATGCGGTTTAACGGCGATATTTGCTCGTCTGCAAGAAACGGCTAGTCCAATATCGAGGGGGTGGAGGGAAATCACACGAGATATTGGACTAGGCGTTTCGAGCAAACAAGTAAATATCGCTGTTAAACTGCCTATTTTCATGGATATGTGTTTTAATAAGGTGTGACGTCAAGCTAACTTATCGACTTATTTGAGATTTAAAAATTTTTTATTTATGAGTCGCACTGAATTCAAGAACGTTTACGTGCAACTGATATGTAAATTCCTGAACTGAAACTTCCGGGTTGAACTTCCTGTCAACGAAAATCTCACCTACGGGAGGAGGTCCCGTTACCCAGTCCGAGTCACCGACTTTTCTGTTTAAGGTAAATCCGTATTTCTACTTTTATTAGTTTAAATAAAATATAAGAGTATAAAATGAGCTATTCGATTGAGTCCTGTAGGTTTTTAGGTGTAATTCAAAGTGTCAGTAGCCTAGTTTTCGTATCGTCGAGAAAAAAGGTTCTGGGTTTGGCTTAGTTTGCGTCATTTTTTTTCCGTGTCGGTACCGTGAAAAATGTTGCCAGTCGCAAATGTGCCTGTTTAAGCTGGTTTGTGTTGTTGTGCATGCTGGATTTGTGTCGTGTAGTTATGAAAAGTCTGTCATTATGTTACATGGTGGATTAGGGGTTGTGTAGACCCCATAAAAGTGTTAGATTATCAAAAAAGTGTGGGTTATCAAAATTAACCCACGGTCACGTGTGTGGGTTTTCAGATTAACCGTATATAACGACTAAACTTTTAGCATAGGGATGTGTTAGCGTGAGGTCACCACCGTGCATTAAACTAAAACAACCTTGAAAAGGTACATGTCCACGTAGGAAGCTATGATTTGACCCTATTCCCATGCTATTGGGTGATGTAGTTTGACCTGTGTTTTGGACTGTGGACAGGCCTTAACTAGTCGAGGCTAAAATCCAAACTTGGTTTAAAAATGCTCACTTTTGACGGAGTTATGAGACCCTAGGCTGACCCTAACTAACACTGGCTATCGCAAGTGTTAATATAAAAAAGAATATCTAAGGGAAAGATCTAACGGAAAGATCAAATAAAAAAATTGTATGACTAACAAAAATCTACGTATATTGAATATGCATTCAAAAATGAAGTAATAAACTTGATAAACGAATTATAGAACTGATAAAGTACAGATGAAGCAAATAAAAAAAAACAAGGAAAATACAGTTGCATTTGTAAATTAATAAATGCAATGATAGATAAGGAGATTTGGCCAAACATTAAAAATTCATGTAATATGGCCGGTATACAAAACAGTAACAAAAATGGACAAAAACAATTATTGCAAACCAATAGCGCTACTTTCTATAACAGACAAAATAATAGAATATTTTTTGCAATAAAAAATAAGCAAATAAAAAAGATTTTATAGACAAAACAGAACCATTACGTAATAGTCAGTATGGAGATACAAAGAATTGAGGTACAACTGGCATTTTAATAGAATTAAATGACGTAATAACAGGTGCACTGACTGATAGGAAATATGTAGGAGTAGAGGAGTAGATTTACAGAAAGTATTTTACACGTGCGACAAAAGTATTTTATTTAAAAAATGTAAAAACAATATAACTAAGAAGAAAAATTTGCAATACAGTAATGAGTTATTTAGATAATGAGAATACAGCAGTAAAACTACAAGGATTAAATAGTAACATAATCAACACAAAATTCGGAGTTCCACAAGGATCTGTATTGAGTCCATTCCTCATACACCAATGACGGCACTACGGGGGGACTGGGGGGGGGGGG
>JAHWFP010043356.1:0-20850 GCA_023313725.1 Lithobius niger | reverse complement strand
ATTTTAGAGTTCATAAATTAATTATGACCCCCCCCCCCCTCCCCATGGTCCCATCCCTTGCACAACAGAGTTTTCTCTACGTAGGCCTATTCGTACGGAAGTTTTTTGATGAGTAAACACATTTATAAAACTTCAAATTACTGTTATATACTAGAAAGCCGTTGATAATGTGTGCCCCCCCCCCCGAGAATTATTCCTGGTGCCGTTACTGATATATACAAATGACAACAGAAGTCCTTGAAAAAAAGACAAATTCTATTAATTGCAGTCCGTAATAATCTCAATGCATACCACATGGAAAAATGATGCTTAACGTACAACAAGACTTTAATTTACAGAATGACTGGTTTGTTAAAAATGAGTTATTATTAATAAGGAAAAAAAAAACATTTCAACTAGATATAAATGTTCCAAATGTGAATAAAAACAAAAATACCTGGATAATCAAACACTACGGAAATTGCACAAATGTATATTCAGATGCAAAATAAAGAAAACATTCACCCTACGAAGATGGAACAACACACACGGTAAAAGGTACGGAACCGGGTGCAAACCAAACGTTTTCAACGGATTACCAAAATTACCAAAGGAGATGATGGAATATTAGGATCTAAAAATAGCACTTAAAAAAGTAAATAAGAGAAATATAGAATTAAATACAAATATTTAATATTTATAATAAATTAAAACAGAAATATTTAACTCCATATTTCTCTTCCTAACATTTTTAAGTGCTATATCCGTTCACATTTTAAGTACATAATTAAATGAATTCAATGTTTGAGGCCATTATGGACTGTATATAATGTCTGCAATGTAATTTGAGATAACCACCACCTATTGCATAGTGTTGAATAGTAATATAATTTTCTGAATATAATGTAACTTGGAACTCATACAAGCTGTTTTAGGTAGCTTGAAACTTGAAATATATTGCTAATAAAGTATTAATATTATTATTATTACTACTATAAGAACCAAAAAAAATGCTAATCTCTCTCTGATTTTATTTAAATGTTGAGATTATTTTTTTTTATTTGCAATTCATCTAAACTGCATTATGATCCTCCCCCCCCCCCCACCCTTCCCCTCATAAAGTATATCCTTCCGTTTCGTTATTTTTTATGAGCAACGAGTGAGTTTCATCGATGACATTTTTGCTTCATTTCAATCGATTTGGCCGAAAATCATCCTTCTGCCGGCCGAATTTAGAGTTGGCCTGTACCAGCCAGAAGTGTGAACCAAAAGTGTGAGCCAGTGAGCCAGTGTGAGCCAGTGTGAAGTGTGAGCCAGTGTGAACTGATTTAATTTGTATGCGTATATTTTTTGTATTTTTTTCCTTACAAAAAACAAACATTTCAACTAAGGAAGTAGTCTGCATTAAAGACTGGTCTTGTGAGTAAATAAGCAGTGCTTGGTGTAGCAACCATAACCGAAAAGTAATCCCTTTAGAAAGAATAGTGATATTACCCCCGCCAATGCATAACCGTCAAGCTAATCCCACCGAGTATTGATGAAATGTTAAACGAAAAACCTAACCACTGCTCAATCCGCAACAATGGTCACGTTTTTGATCTAACGTGCGGAGTAATAGTCGGTGGAATTAGCTTGGTGGTTGTTCGTTGGCGGGGGTGATATCACTACTATCAAAGGGGAACACTTTTGGTTAAGGTTGGTACACCATGTAGCAACTTGGTGGCACCCGTTTTTGTTCTGATATCACTACTTTGATTGCAGAGAACGTGGCAGGCTCTTTCACCCTTGTGGGTTTTGAGGGTATCTTATTTTTGCCAGTGGTCAGTTAGCAGTTTACTAGGTTTTTTTTTAATGGACTGTTTTTATTCATTTTTTTTTTTGGGTGCAATTTTAATAATGAATTAAACAGAACGGAAAGCCGACTGTTCAACAAGAGTTAAACAAATACAGATGCAAACAATAAATAAAGAAGAAATCACAAGGTAAAGGGTAAACGAAGCAAACAGTCTGCATTAACGACTGACCTTGTGAAGATACACGATACACTAATCCGAGGCAGAAAGAAAAGACAACTGTCCCGACTGGGACTCGAGTCCAGGACTTCACGCTTACTAGCCTGGCGCTCAACCATTGCGCTACCGCGGCGGATTTTGGCTACAGGCTGGAAATAGCCGTTACAATGTAAGTGATTATAGTGTCCGCGGCCTATCTTGAGTTCTCCGCAGAACGAACACAGATAATCGATTGTACGTTTTCAGTAGCAGAGTGCCTTGTTGATATCCAAGATGGTTACAAAAACAATGGCGGCCATCGTTTAAAGCCACCCCATCCAGGAAGACGTAGCCGCTCACAAAATACTTGTAGGACTCAAGATACACCGCGTACACAATAATTTGTAATCGTTTATCACTGCAGAGCAGTTGGTTGCTTCATTAATAAAACAAAATAGAGCTACAGACGAATAATATAACAGAGACCAGGGATTTAAGAGTAATTCTAGCAAACGAAGATTCACTAAATGAAAATCTAGCTAACAAGGTCCAACAGCTTGAAAAGAAGATCAAGATATAAGATGATGAATTAGCTCTAACTGCCGAAAAATAGAAGAACACGCAAAAGCAAATCTATTTCGGAGCCAATGGACGTAGTATGGTCAAGATTAAACGTCCATCGAGCCGACATGTCAATTCGTGCAGTTGGCTGCCAAACTCTTAAGGGCTCGGTTTCCTTATCGGATCGTAAGAGCTGAGGGACAACCGGGTATCTGGATGTTAAGTGGACGACTACACATATGGTGGCAGAGAGTGACGATCCATGTTCCTTTTCTTAACGATCTAAGGAATGAGTTTACCAGCCCGTACGAAACTTCGAAGTTTGAGGTCCCGGTGGATATAGCATTTGCCATTAGGCAAAATAAAGTATAGTAGCGCGAAATATTAATGGTCCAATTAGGGAAACTCAACTACCTTCGCTCTTGCTTTCCTATCTCTCCTCACTCATGATCCATGAACAGCATGATCTGTGGAAATTCGATTTACTGAACTGATGGAACATGCAAAAATCTTCGTTAGATGTGGCTTTAAACTATATGTGAGACAACGCTGCATTCGCTGGCAATTCGTTGTTCATAATCACCAGGAGTGCAGCCCAGCTTCAACATAAGCGATTGTAGCATAACTAGTCGGGACTATTGTCTCAAAGAAACAATATGGCGACGGCAATTGTAACAGCGCTACATTCAAACACGTCTTTTCATAGCGAAGGGCGAAGGAAGAAAAGAAAACAGAGTGAGGTGAAGTGAGGAGGTACGCTATAGTGGGGTAATTGATATTGTTATACAGGGGTTAACAATACATCACTGCGACAAAGCAGTAATTAGGTTAATCCAGCAACAATGCTAGGTAGAAGAAATATATCCGACTATTAGCTTAAGTGTCTGAAAGGAAACAATGCAAGACCGCATGATTACAAGGTAAAGGAATTACAACAATAAACCCACTACCCGACTCTACTCGTTCTAGTGACACATCCTCCTCCGACCGTACCTCCACCGATCTATCCTCCATCCTGTCTGTGATTACGCCCACCTGTCGCTTCACGACCCTGGATGCCGCCATGCTCCTGACTCGTCACAGGAAAGAAAATACGAACTCGGTCCTCGAAGAGGAAACTCCACAGATTCTACTGGTGCGCCTACACAGTCCACTCCCATTAGAGACGAAAGTGTCACTGGTTCGTTCCCTAGCTGCTCACCTGTCTTACGTGGTCCCACGACAGCCTCCCAGGTTTCCAGTGGTGTAGCCAATTCTTCTGTGCTCCGATCGAAAAATACGTATGGAGTCCGGGGCTGTCCCGTCAAGACTACAGATCACTCTTGACTACAGCTAGTGTATCTGCTTGCCGCAATTCAGCTTGGTTAAAGGGCCTGCCCCCCGAATATCCCTAGTTCATCTACTATAACATAATTCCTCCGTTAACCTTCTACATGTTTAGTCTGGCGTGGTCCACTAGGCTATACATAACCTAGCATTTAATAAGTTAAACTACTTGTTGAGCTACTAAAACACCTAAATGTTTACCAAATTTACGTATTTTTTTCCAACTACACTAATGTATTTTTACTCGTCCTTTCAAGTGAATAGTGCAAAAAAATTACATTTTACCAGTGATAAAATAAAAAAAACCTCCCTGGGAGAACCACAAGTACATAAAAATGCGAGATTTATTTAATTTTCGGGAATTAATTTTCCCCTTGGTCACAACAAAATTCAGTTAAAAAACACTTAAAAACACACGATTGTGTGTGGTGAACGACACTCGTACCTACAAATTGGATTGCACAAGTTAACGATGTTGCTAGAACTGTCATGTTATTAACCTTACTGAAGTCATTAAGAACCCCCATATTTTTGCCCTTTTTATGACGGGTTTTTAACACGCTACGGATTTTGTCTTGCCTTCCTTAACTCTTTACTCAGGCGTGACACACGATCGGCGATTATGTCCTTCCAATGTTGTTAGCAAGGGAGCGCATCTACACGTGCTCATCACGTCCCTTTAATATGAACCCTCTCCCACGCTTCTGACTCCCGTTTGACTTCCATGGGAGTAGGAACTTTAATCCCCATCGCTGTTGTCTCTGATTGTTACATTATCGCAACAGGAATTTAAATTTTTATTACAGGGAGCCGTGGTCCGAAGCCATGCGCCCCCACTCAAAATCCAAACACAAAAGTACAGGGTACAGTGTATCGTAACATGGTTTACTTGATATCAACATTATCTCCCTGAAAGCATTCGGCTGAAGCATATGAATACCAACTTTAGTAAGTTAATTGTTGTCATTCCTTTACTGATTGTAATCACCCGAATCTTGCATAGTTTCCCTTCTAGACGCTTGTGCTAAGATTCGCTATTTTCTTCTACCCTGCAGTGTTGCTGGATTAACCTATTTACTGCTTTGTCGCAGTGTTTGTATTGTTACCCCCTGTATAACAATATCAATTACCCCGCTATTGATAACCTCCTCTCTACACCTCACTATCTTTTTTTCCCCCTTTGCTATGAGAAGACGTGTCTGAATGTAGCTCTATTACAATTGCCATCGCCATATTGTTTCTTGGAGACAATTATATAGGCCCGGCTACTTATTCTACTATCTCTTATGAAGCTGGGCTTCACTCATGGTAATAATGAAAATTGAATTGCAAGCGAATGCAGCATTGTCTGACGTAGATTAAAGCCACGTCTAACGAAGATTGCTGCATGTTCCATCAGTTTAGTAAACCGAATTTCCACGGATTTTGTTGTTCATGGAGCATGAGTGAGATGAAATGGTCGTGTTTCTAAACTGTAGGAAGTGAGATATGAAAAATGTCTAAATTTAGAAACAAAACCCAGTTAAACAGATAATAATAATCATTTGTATTGTGTATGTTCTTAGTAACATTTCTTTCGCTGAAAATTAGATGTGGCAACGATTATTGCTAATTTTTCTAATCTTGCGACCGACAAGTGAGGCAGTGCCGTTTCTAAACTGATCGGTTTTGATGACGTTGTGGGGCGTGGCCGAGAGGAATCCATCTCATTCTTCCCTCTAGTTTAGAAACACACCCAAAATACTACCGATCCACCGGGACCCCCAACTTCGAAGTTTCGTGCGGGTTGGTAAACTCATTCCTTAGATCTTTAAGAAAAGGAACATGGATCGTCACACTCTGCCACCTAATGTGTAGTCGTCCACCTAACATCCAGATACCCGGTTGTCCCGCAGCTCTTACGAACCTAAAAGGAAACCGAGCCCTTAAGAGTTTGGCAGCCAACTGCACGAATTGACATGTTCGCTCGACGGACGTTTAATCTTGACCATAATACGTTCATAGGCTCCTACAATCTATAATGAAGAAAGTGAATTAAAGCAAAATACAGACAAACGCCATAATAATAAGACGGGATTATAATTCATAATAATAAATGTATTAAATAAATTATAATAATACCAAGAACCATAAAAAAAAAAAAACTACAAAATAAACAATATTTCTCCTTCTCTTTATTTCTGATCTAAAGTTTTCTGAGGTTGACATTAGTCTTCCTAAATTTGCGGATGACATCAAAATTTATAATACACAACGAATTCAGTTGGACCGAAACCCTATCCAGTCAACGTTAAATTCACTGTGGGACTGGTCATCAAAATGGCAACCACCGATCAATACACTAAAATGTTTTACCCTTCCATAGGGACGGATTGATAGGACGGCCTCCTATTTTCTAAATGACGAAATATTAGTTTGTCTTCAAAATGCAATAGATCTTGGGGTTCATCTGACATCAAACTTGAAGTTCTCTTCCCATTGTAGTATAATTACAGTCAGGGCAAAGCGTGTTAGCAACATGATCTGGCACTGCTTCTTATCTGGTGATCGTTCTACCTAAATTCGTGCTTTTGCGGTGTATGTAAGACCAATTGTTGAATACTCGAGTCAAGTCTGGTCTCAACATCTGATTAAGGATATTACTTTGTTGGAATCTGTTCAGCGATCTTTTACCAAGTGTCTCCCTGGTATCAAACTTTTACCCTACAAACAGCGTCTGACCATTCTGGGTCTTGAATCGCTTGAACTGAGACGTCTCAAAGCGGACTTTGCCTGACTTTCGCAATCCTGCCTGGTTTTGTGGACTTCACTGCAAACAAGTTGTTTTCGGTCAGAGGAAACAGACACACTAGGGGCCACTATTTAAAGTTGACTGTTGGGGAGGTGAGGTGTGACTGTACAAAATATTTCTTTCTAATCGCGTCGTCAGACTATGGAATGACTTGCCATCCAAGCTAGTGGGATCGTCGAGTCTTAAAAACTTTAGAGCCGGGCTGAAAAAGGTTAACTTTACCAAATTTCTTAGATGTTTTTAGATGATTTAATCTTTTTATTGTGTATATTTGTTTTTATTGTATAATTCTTGTATCCGTATGACCCTGCGCACTGTGCATAGCTCGTATATGTTTTTGTTTCTTTACTTTTGGGGGCAGGTGTTAGTGGATGTCCAACTCGTCCCTTCCTGTTTTATTCCTTTTGCCGATTTTCGCCAATAAATTTCCTTATTATTACTAAATATAATCAGACATGTTTTATTTGAAATAGTGAATAAAACAGGAAAATAAAATTTGTATGCCATAAAAGGAAATCGTACTAACCTAATCAAAGACACCGGGCCTAATCAATACACGGGGACAGGGAAGGAGCCTCCCCCACCCCTCTTTCCTTCCTAAAACGTAATTATATCCCCCCCCCCCCCCCGCTACCCTCCGATATGTAAAACGACTATAGGTAAACTCTTAATTATAAGTCACAAATTATGGCAACAGATGGTCTGGAAAAAATATGGAGTCAAATGGTTGTTTCTTAAAGACTTGCTGTCGTAACTGCTTCAAACTAAGTCATAACAGAGTTTGTAAGAAGTTTATTAACATTTTTTTCTTAAACGATGAATGAAGTAAAACTAGTTTTGGCAAAAGGACTTTCAAAAAATCTTTTCTGTTCCATCGTACCATAGAAGTATGTACCTTGATAGGAAAAACGTTAAATTTTGACGATGCATTTTTTTCTTTATTCTTTAATCTATTCGTCATCAGAAGCAAAGTAATTGCAATAGAACACAAAAGAAAGAATAGACAAACAGCAAATAGAATATATATATGAATATATCAGTAAACGGTACTTGGTGATTCGTCGTCAGACCGAAGGAAAAGCTAACAAGAAGGCGTTTAAGGTAAGGAAACACTTTTAATGTTAGTTAAGAAAACAAAAGAGGGGACCATTATGAGTGAATAGTGGAGGAACTCAGTTCAGATGCTGGTTGCAATATGATTTAGTGATGTTCCAAAAAAAAAAATTTTTAATAAATAACTTTGTCGAAAAATTATTAAAATTGTATAGGGTGCAATACTGCCCGAATTAAAGCAGGATTAAAGCAGTAGTCTTGACAGGAAATTCTCTACAACTCATTCTAATTATTTACCATTCTATGGTGAACTTCGAAGAACTGTGCTGAATTGTGTCACCGCTCAACCACCTTGACAATAATTATCACTATGAACACGAAAAATGTGAATTTTGAATTAGTTTTCGATCGCTGCTGCATTATGTAGATTGTAATACTGCACTCTGCATACCTTGACAACTGACTAGGAATGCAAGATTATGATGCAAAATCTGAACTTGAGCTTTTTTAGGCTTAGAAAATTAATTTACCAGTAACTCTAGATCTTAATCCCCGCGTAGGAAATGGATGACTGAATCCAAACCGTTAAATTAAACGCTGCCTCTTACTGGAAGAGTTGATGAGAGAATGGAGGCAAGGAGGGTATTAGTAGTGAATTATATTTCGTATTTGTTTTAATATTAAGGTTTAAGCTAACTTAGAAATGGTTTAAGGGTTGTTTCATATGTATTTTCACGTTAGTGGGGCTTTTCTATTTCGAAGAAGCTGGGAGTGGATTCAATCAATCCCGGGACTAAAAATTGTACGGTATCTTTTCTGAACAAACTAATGAGTAGTTGTTATTTCTCATTGTCTATATATTTAGCAGGAAATTTGAGAGAGCATTCTACATCCCAGCTTGCAGCGGCACAGGAAGTTAATAGGATTCTAAGACGTATCTGTTTGATCATTAACCAAGGTTGGTGCAGTTTTTGTGCTTTGAATACAGACTTCAATGTTTTTAAAAATGCATGTCGGTAATTTTAAAAAGCATAAACACGGAATTACACGCTTCTGCACAATTTTACTTTTGGCTTCTTTCCTTGTCATGAAATCTATTATGAGATCCATTATTTTTTAATTATTTTCCGGAACATGTGATGTGGGTAAGAATTCAGACATTTTACTGATTTGTGAACTTACATCTACAAACAGGACATGTAATGCATGTAGAAAATTAGAAATAAATTAGATAAAGGTTCAAAGGTTGTCGTGGATTCTGCCAGTTTGACGCAGACATCATCACCGGATGAAAGTGCTTTTGCTATGAAAGTGCTTTTGCTCAGCCCCAAAAGCATTGATAGTTGAAGATTTGATAGTTTGAAAGATTTGATAGTCTGAAAGGATTGATAATTGAAGATAAATGAAACTGCATTAGGATAACAAATAAAAAAAACACCAGCCTGCAGTGAAACCCAATGTGCGGTCTTTTATAGAGCAGAAGAAAGGTGTTAGGTTACAGTTTTACTTAGCCTGTTTTTGTTGCTTAATTTTGAGGAAGCAGATTGTAAAGTTTCGTTGAGAGATGGTTGGAGTGAAGTAATCATAATAAAAATTAATTAACTACGTAATAAAATAAAATTTCTTTCGATTACAATGAAGGAAGGCTGTTTTGGGTTCAGCTAACGGTGATTTTTACAGGGAATAGCAAGCAAACTGCTTTTGGCAGGGAGATCAAGAAAACCGGAAATACATCATTTTACGATGTGAACCAACCAGAGTAAATTATAATTAACTAATACAAATATATGACTTTAAAATTTTTTTACTTTAAAAATTAATAATGTGGAAGGCTATTTCGCTTGTGTCGAAAAGTTCAATTTTAGGGGGAACAGGGAATTACTGCAGCAATCAAGAATTTAATCTGGAAGGAAATTACCAATGGTATGTACTATATCATATCAAAAACCAAAACTGGTAAAAGGGGCCGCCAAGTTCCGAATGGTTCGGCCCTTCAAAGGAGTGATATCAACACACCAAAACATTCGCACCGCTTAATAGTTCGAAGGTTAAATGAAAGGTAGAACATTGCTACTCTCGGTGGCCGAACCATTCTCAACTTAGTCACCTCTTTATAGCTTTTGGCTTGGTTTTAATTTTGTTGTAATTTGTGTTATTTAGTTAGTTTTGGTGTGTTGATATCACTCCTTTCAAGGGGCACCACTCTCAACTTGGTGGCCTCTCTAGCGGTTTTTGGCTTTGTTTATTTTGCTTTGTTTTAACAGTTTGTTTATTTTTCGGGAATTGGATGCGAATACAATTTCTTTGTCAACGTTGTTTAGAGTTACCTTGATACACTAGTGTGTATAGGCACGCACGTGAGTACGCACGCACGTATAGGCACGCACGCACGCACGTGAGTATACACGTTGTCATTGTCCGAACTTAGGCCGTCCAATGAGAGACAAAGCCGACAATACTAACAATGGTTATAACAATATTTTCGTACTTACGCGCCCTCCCACGCCTTCCCCATTACACCCCAGGCTCCAAACCATAAAAGGTACGCAGTTCTTATTCTACTGCACCCATTCGTCCAATTTCATACCTGGAAGCCTTCCTGTTATCTCGGTATCGATGAAAAATCACCGCTAGCTAGTAACTAGTAACACATTTACAATGTTTATGAGGGTCAGATTTTGCATCGAAAGCAGATTAGCTGGCATTCGTACACGAGTTAATTTTTGTCAGGTGGGTCATTGCTCTCGATTTCAACACAATTTAAGCTTTTGTACCGCATTATTATTTTCCCCAAGTACCTGAAATGTGCCCAACTATGCTTCAGGATATAAGAAACTGACGCTGTGGCGCCGCGCTACAATGGTTTACAACCTCGACAATTGAATTGATGTGATGTTTGTTGTGATGTTTGTTGCCTAACTTGGCGCGACACACTAGCGTGTGTCTAGATACAGGGTATTTCAGAATAAATCCGACAAACTTCCAAGGCATACTAAGGAGGTAAAAACAAGTCAAAAAGTTCTATACAACACCTATCCAAAAATGCTTGGTTACCGAGATATCGCCCTATAAGACCCCCATTATTTTATGAGCGAGTATTTAAGTCATAGCTTAATTGGAGCCTGTGAGTCACAGGCTGTGACTGAATGCCTCCAAGGTGCACGCTTTAAAGTGCCCTCATACACCATTTTGTGTGTTTAAGCAGCGTCACCTGGTATGAACCAGAGGGGTTGGTGACGGTTAAAGACCAGGTTCATAGCTCCACAAACTCAAAATTCAGACGGGGCACCAACCTGCTACAAAACTTCGTGATAGGCCTAATCGAAGTTCGTACAAAACTGCAACTACGTCTAACTCTTGCCAAGAGAGTTATAAATAAAAGATAAAGACTTTTAAAAGATGGCGTAGGTTAATAATTTCTACACGCAATAAATGATGCTCAAAGCTGTAATAAACATCGCTGCTTTTGATAACTGTTTTCGTACTGTTTTAGTTGCGTGTTTATTTTTTTCTGAGGGGGGGGATGGGGGGAAATGGTGGTTGCGGTTATGCACTGCCTTGTGAAATATGGTTTCGTTTTAAATTGTGTGCAAAGATTGTATGCATCGGTTCAGAACTGGTTTGAGGGATCGGGTCCCCCACCTTTTGAGCAAAATGTCACCAAACCTTTTTTTAATTGAATGACTTAATGTAGTGGTACCATAGCCACAGCGCGAAAGAAAATTCGCAGGAGGCCGAACAAAGCGGGTTGTTGTTAGCTCCCGAGTAGGGCCCGGGAAGCTAATGGTTCTTGAAGCATTTTACGGTACATCACTGCCGTACCCGGCTTCTATTTTTTCACATACTCTAGCTGGAGGAACCTATTTAGCATTATGACACATTTTGAGGTTTCGACGGAGAAGGGTAGGGGGGGGAAGCTGGTTCCCACGCACCCCCTTCCGCCTCCTTAGCCACTATTCAGGGGCCTTTATCTCCCCTCTCCTTTGTTCTGTTCATTTTTTTTTTTTTATTTTTTTATTAAAAAAAAAAAAAAAACTAGAGTCCATTTTACGACTATTGGCCGGACAGTGAGGGGTTGTGGGGCGGGTTTAACGAGCGTTGTAAACGTTCCAAGCAGATTCCGGGAGCTCTAACCCTTTAAGAGATTGAAGTACCTGATCAGACCTAGGAAGCATGCCTTTTGAGCTTTTGATGTTAACCATCGTGCTTAAGCACTTTTATAAAAACTACTGTACGTTGTAACTACGGCTGTAAATTTGGCAGTTGCCTTGCCCAATGTAGACTATAAAGCCAAAAGGCCAGTTGGTTACCTTCCCCCTACCCCTTACCAGCCTTCCAGAATCATCATTTGGAACAGGTCGTTCACATTCTCTCCTTACGGCTTTCAACTGGTTATCGAAAGCTTTCTTTTTTTTTTAAACGTCGGGAACAATGAACATACTTGGGCTGCCCAGTCTCAGGAAAATAAAACAGGTTTTCTTAGGAATAATAAAAAGGAACTTTTGCTGCTTTCTGAATTAAAATATGGCATTACTTTAACGTATTTTTCATTACGGAAACGTTAAGAGTTAGTGGGTAGAGATACGCCTTGAAAAGAAGCCAGGTCAGCTTCACGGCAACACGCGTCAGCATAGCCTACTGAGACTTGCAAGTTGCTCCAGTCTTGGCAAGATTAGACGTTAAAGGCACATAAATCCCTCCGTTTTGGCCGCTTTACTCTGCGTCACCTACGCTAAAATATAGTTCAAACGACCGCAGCGCGCATTGCCCTAAGACACTAGTTATACTCATTTCGGGGCCGCCGCAACGTGACACATCGTACGACCAAGTCGCAAACTTGAGCGAAGGATTAATTATCCTTCCTCCAGGGCCGCGGCTTGCCAGCGATGTGGCGGGAGTTATATACCGCTCGGACCGAGCCGTTTAAAACAAGCCTAATAACATTCACGCGCCACTACTGACATCTGCATCGTACCCTTAGACCAGCAAATGAAAGGTAAATCAGTTTATATAAAACTATTTCCGGTAATGAATCGAGTGAAACTGTTAAAATATACCGGAGGGAGTTGTGCCTTTAATGCAGTTTCGAACGTAATTTATTATCGCGAAGTTGTCCTACTGGTAGGTGCTCCTTGCTGTATCCGAGTTTGTTTAGTATGAGGCCACAGTACGGCGTGCGCTTTGCTAGGCAGTCTGATACAGACTTCCACCACTTCCACTAAACCATGACTTAGATACTCGATCATAAAAGAATGGGGTCAAATCGGGCGATATCTCGGTAACCAAGCATTTTTGGATAGGTGTTATACGTATAGAACTTTTCGACTTGTCTTTACCTCCTGAGTATGCCCTGGAAGTTTGTCGGTTTTATTCTGAAACACCCCTTATATTGTATAATAAGCCAATATAAAGGAAACCAACCAACAACTTTCTCCGCGTAAAGATTGGAAATGGAAATTAAATTGGTAGAACGAAGAACTTGACCGAGAATCAATGGTAGTAAAATGACGTCACTGACATCACGCTGCACACGATATTCCCTACCCAATCAGAATTTAGGTAAAGTGTGAGCTGTATTCCGCCCAGAAGTGTTGTTAGGGCAACGTGAAGGGAAAGAAGGCTTTTTGCGGACATCAAAAATAGTTTCTATAGCAAGATGTAGGCAAGACTCGAGCTGATTTTAAAAAATGCATTAGTCATAAGATGGTAGGATGTCTTTGTATACGGTTTCTGGGAGATTAGTGTGATAAAGACCTGATGTTCACTATGATAGTAAATACAGTATATCCATTACCGACTTTAACTTTGACTAGACTTTGATGTAAATCTTCTTGCTTCGGATGGACTACACCTCTCGCACACTGGAAAGGCTGTGCTGGAACGAACTATTTCCACTTACTGGACCAAATTTAGGTATACGACGGGTTCTTCTCTAGTGAGGAAAACTAGAATGCAGTAACAGACCTAATCGTCGTCCCACAGGATGCAGCGGTGTGAACTGTATATCCTGGAACGTTGCCGATAACGTCGAAAGACAGATTGGTTACATATCCGTTTTTTATGAAAATGTAGTCAAACAAGCTATCCCTTGTAGACATGGGCAGCCAAGGTTGGTGGCTGACAGCAATCTTTTGGATGGGTATATTCAGCGGGAGGGAAACCAACTATCAGGTTGTCTCTTTAATGCTCAAAGTGCAGTTGGTAAACTTACAGATCTTAATATTGTTTTAATTGAGAAATCATTTGACATTGTTGTGATAGTGGAGACATGGTTTAATGCTTCAATCACGGATGCTATGATTGTGCAGGGCCACCCTTATTGTATTTTCAGGAGGGATAGAGATAACCGCGCGGGTGGAGTGGCTGTCCTTCTACGCGACAATATCGTCATAGGCCCCGTTATGTCATCGGAGTGTAGTGAATCACTCAGCATACTTCTCCCAGCGCATAAATTAAAGTTTTTAAAGTAATTAAAGCATGTTTAGGTTCAATGGACAATTCATCCACTAGAAGCAGATGATGGTGGTATGAGTAATAATTATTCAACCCGAACTTTTAACAAAAATCGGGTGCATACTATGGAGTGGTTAAAACTGCATTAAGTTATTTTCAGTTATTTGCCGAGTTAAAGATTATTCCATATAGGCACTCACGCATGAAACATCAGTTGTTAACTCGAAGTAGCTGGTAGTGAAATGAGTAATAATTATTTTATGCACTCTTTAATGATAAACGAGTGCACATTATTTAGTGTTTGCAACATTTACGTGGGTCTGAGTGCATGTTACATAACCGAGTCGCCCAAGAAAGACAACACTAACTACAACAGAAGGAAGCATTTTTTAGCGAAGCTGACAGTCGGGATTTTAATTTTGAACCTTTAAATTTATTACTTTTAAAGAATTCATCACGATGAAGCAGCAAATGTTGAAATGCGTAAGAATCAGTGGCGTAGCCAGGAATTTGGGCAACATCTGCCTAGGCAGAGGGCAACATGTGCATAAGGAAGACCTGGTGCCTGTTGGTGCCTGGTGCCTATGGAAAATAGGTAGTTCCAGGCGAAAAGGGCAACGTGTGCAAACACTGAAGGAAACGTGTGCATTGCAAACGAATCATTCGGTATGATCTTAAACAATGGAATGCTTCAAATTGTTTCAAGTAATTTTTCTTCATATAAACAGTGATTTACTGAGTGCTAATAACGCAACTGTCCTTCCACACGCTGCAGCAATTGAAACAGCGAACTTTGAAACAGCTTCACGAAATAATATGTTTGTTTGTCATATCGGGCTGCCAGTTTCAATGCTAACTGCGTGGACTCATAATTATGGACTTTTACCGTTATATGGTTTCAAATCGTAAGCTCTTATCTGAAACACGGATTCGTTCAAGTTGCAGCAACGTAGCCAACAATTACGAAACCTATACGCTGCTGGCAATAGCTTATTCCACAGGACCAGGTATTGTTTGCACGGTAGCAATGGTATGCACATGTGTGCCGAAATTATCATCAGTTGTGAGCTCAGCATCTTATTCTTTCAATCACATCTGCCATGCTAATGTAAGCTTGGCAGTTTTTGGCTATAAGTACTTTTCTGACGTTCTTTACGAAAAAATACCTAATGACTTGGGCACTGCAGTTGGAGAATGTCCATCAACCTAACAAAAATTGGACAGCATTTAGCAAAATGGTCGCTAGGCTATCAAATTCTTGTTAAGCTACGAAACTGATATGCGATTCTTTCATTTCGGTTCCGTTTCGGGTACGGTCATTTTTTCGGGTTTTTACCGGTTTATGGTTGTGGTACGGTTTCAGTTCTACTCCCTGCAAAACACAACGCGTTTTTTTTAAACAAAATATATATAATTTTATTATTTATAATTTGAATTTTAGAATTTAAAGCTTACCTTTCATGGAATGCTCAAGTTAAATCCTGATTTCGTGACACTAGGGTGAATCAAGTAGGCTAGCACTACTGAACACGAAATATTTATTATTATGTTTGCTCCAGCATTTTAATTTCTCAATTTCGTGTTCCAAGTGCTCGATCCCATTCGAACTTCAATTATTGATTTTGTTTTTTTGTTTTGTTTTTTTTTAGACACCGTGATGACGTTTTGGACCGTCTGTCTTTTTGTTCTCTGCCTTCTGTTTCATGCGTCGGAATCTTTACCAGAAGGAAAATACGTAGCGGATTGCGACGCGTGGGACTAGGTATGAATTGCAAAACCATGGATATCAGGAGAGATATTTTTTTCGCACAAGTGAATCCATGCAATATTCAGCCTGTAAAAGCTTTATTTGATAGGGACATTTCAGTAAGCAAAAAAAAAAAGGCATTGGTAAATTATAATCAGAAGGCTAATGTCACATTAAAATAAAAGTTCTGAATAAAAATGCATGACTCGTGAGTTTATTTAGTTGTAAACATATTTTCTATTTCAGCAAACAGTCTGCAAGAGTAATTGAGGGGTCTGGAAGGAAAAAACTCCTCCAGCAAAACGTCCCCGGAAAAAGAAACCCGCAAAAAAAAACGCCCCTAGGAAAAATTTCCCCAAGAAAACACGCCCCTATAGGAAAAATTGTTCCCGGGAAAAAATGCCCCTAGGAAAAAATGCCCCATTAGGGAAAAAATAGTTTCCTGCGTGGTTCGCATCTCCGGGTTTGGTCCATTCTAAAGTACATTTCCTAAATTAGTAAAGGTTTCATCTATACGAGCATTAGTTTGCTTCAGAGGATTAAAACTCCAAGAAATTAATTTTTACGAAAGGTTAAAATTGTGGGCAACCACACGTCCCCATTAGGGATTCCGATAGCGAATTCGTGCCTTTATGACACACTCTCAGTTTGCTTTAGATTTACGTAAAAGATGTACTGTTTTTCTTTAAGACTTGTACAACTTGCGAAATAAGATTGTGGGCGACTCTGCGAAGATAGTCAATTATAGTGAGATTTCAATAATTGGAGACTGTCTTCTGGATCCATAGACTTTTTGAAGGAGAAAGAAGGCTAGTTAAAATAGCTAAGCATGTGCATTGAAAATGAAGATCTCAGTTAATACGCAAAGATATTTTTCTAAATAAATATATTTATTGGAGCTTTAAGTTATCTGAAGCAAACTAATGCTCGTACATATGAACCAGCTCACTTTTGAACCTCACTAGACGTTTTGAAGGAGAAAGAAATTTAGTGTAAGGAAAAAGGTAGCTAAAATTTGAATTGTAAACGGACAGTTTAGTAAATACGCAAAGATAATTTTATTATAAATTTCTTGGAGTTTAAGTCAACTGAAGCAAACTACTGCTCGTGTAGACGAACCGGCTCAAATATGAGTTTCAGCTACTATGACCACACCACTGGGACATTTTTCGGTACTAGGGGGCGTTTTTCCCAGGGGTGTGTTTTTTCTGGGGGCGTTTTTTCTTAGAGTTGTTTTTTCCAGTGATGGGGGCATTTTTTTCTGGAGGCGTTTCGTCGGAGGCGTTTTTTCCAGATACCGTAATGGAGTTAACAGATTGCTAACCATAATCAAAGTGGTATGGTCATGCCCATTGCAGCAACAAGGGGTCGCAAATGTGGAGATAACTTACACGTTAGGGTCAGGGTAACCAAATGGTTAACGCAACTGGAGATACAGGGTTCACCCCACCCCACTACTGCATTAGGGAAGAAAAGGGCGCCTGTGCTCATGTCGATTACGGCGTGCAATGGATCCCAGATAACTGCTAGCAAACCTGTCCCTCTTCGTCCCTAGATTATCTTAGAGGCTGTGACGGTCGGTAATTCGACTATTTTTTTTTTTTTTTTAATTAGCATTACGATTTTTCTTCCCCTGTGCTGAATTGAGTGGTAACTTCGGCTACATTATTTGGCTAACCGCAGTATTAAGATGTTTTGGATTCTTTACGTTTTTGGTTCTAACCTTGCTGAATCTTGTTTTGAACTTTAAAGCATTTACTTTTATGTAGATATCAGTTTTTTTTTTTACCAAAATGAAAATTTTATGAATTATGGATATGAATGGCTATTTTGGATTTTACAAGTCGAATACTTTCTTTAAAAGCAAACTAGGAATAACTAATTACTCGCAGAAAGGAACCAAGTATTAGTTTTACAGAAATTGCACATTTCAGAAAAATAATTCTCACGTTGTTTGTTTATGGGTATGGTGGATTTTTTAGTTGTTATTGTTGTTTGTTTTAGGGAGCACGAACCCAAACTGGGTTATCTGCCCCAAGACGATGAGAGGGGCAAACTTGCTGGTGAAATCCAAGCAGAAAATCCAAGGTTTTGTAATTTCGCAGTAACAATGTAACTTATTTTACTATGGAGAAGTTCCGCAGGCCAGATATAGTATGCTGTGACACCACTTCAAGTGGTGGTTCTGTAAGTTTTTGGTTGCGAGGTTTCGTTGTTACAGTTTACACTCGGTTGTTTTCGGTACTAATTCCTGTTTTCATATCAGTTCTTTTGGTAAGTAATGTTGCAATATTGTGATTTTCTTTTTAGTTTCTAGTAGAATAATTTTTTTAATGCAAACTGAAAGCAACTCGCAAAATGGAACCAAGTGTTAATTCTCCACATTTCAAATAAATAATTCTCGTGTTGTTTGTTGGTGGGTATGGTGGATTGATTGAATGATTGATTTTTTATTGAGGGTCAGAGCCCGAAGCCAAGCACCATACTCCATACACCATAGTATACACATACACCATAGTATACACATACTCCATAGCATACACATACGCCCTATAGTATACACATACACCATAGTATACACAACACCTTATCGCATCCTTGATAAAATCACAAGCATAGAAATTGACTTCCACTCTGTACATCATTCACGTTCCTCCCAATACCTCCTCACACACTCAAATTGGCCTTCTGCTTCCAACATACCAAACTTCCTATGTGGTGCCCGGCAGAATGCCACAATTATTATCCCGGAACTGAGCCCGGAACTGAGCCAGAGAGAAAGAAGAGTAGGGCGTAACCCCAATTTTCATTAGCAATAACAGTGCAGCTTATTAGTGTGGAAGAGTTACGCTAGGCATATATGTGAATTACAGAACATTCTACATACCGATCAACGCTTAACACGCACCCACGAAAACACGAGATACGCATCCCACACAATGCTTTTAACAATATCAAATAATACCTTTAAGGTTACGAACAATACTTTAACAATCCAAAGTCCCCTTACGCACCAAGACGTTCACAATCGACTTCTTAAAGTCTATGGAAATTAACATGACTTCCGAGCCACTGGTAGTTAGCAGGTCAGTAACAGCAAAAGCCTAGCCCGCCTTGCGAGGCTATCAGCCAACTCGTTACCAAACACACCAGAGTGACGCTTAACCCATCTGATGGAGACAACCTGATCCCTGTGGCTGGCAGTGTGCCTTGAGATAGGCCTCTATCCATGGCGCAGACACTTGACCAGGTGCCCCCAACATTGGTTGCAAACCTGCGCACGCCCAAAAGGGACGGAACAGCCTCCTTTAGTTTCCTGCTAAAACCCAAGCTATCAAGGGAATGACCAACCCATGCTATGTCAACCATATTACAGGCTACCTTGATATCAAGAACACAGCAACCGCAAAGCAGTCGTTAGCCCACGCCTCCCCGATGCCAGATTCAACGTATAAGGCCGCGTCCTGGGCCCCGTGGTGCTTACCGAAATCAAACTGGGCACCGAACAACTTTTCACGGCCTTTCAGCTCCCAGACCAGCCTGTTGACAAGAACCCTCTCTTAAACCTTGCGCACGCACGAGAGAAAGGCAAGGCCTATTTCTATGCACAGCCATTGGCATCTTACTACCAAGTAAGCCAAGAGCCAATATTATGGAACAGGAGTCCCATCAAACCGTACAGAACTCTAGTAAAGCGGCACGACTGGCCCATCAAGGTCCTGGAGGTCCCCATAGGAAACCCTGTCGATACCCACGGCACTAACCACACGGGAGGAATCCACTGCCACCACAAGCTCCAACATCTCGACACAGGAGTGGGGCTACCCTTAGGAGAGTTATACACTTCCGCAAAGTTGACATTAAAGCCACAGGAAGGTCTTCCGTTAAAGTTCGGTTGGTGAAGGCAGGGACGTAGAGGTTTGGGTGAAGGAGACGGAGTGGCCACCCTGGCCAGTGGTTTCCTGGGTGCACCTTTGGCACAAGGTATTGAGGGGCGCAGTTGATCGTCAATTTATCCTGTCAGGAGAGAAACAGCACGTCCGACGCAGTCGAGACATAGAGAAGAAAAGATAATACGTCGGCCGTAAACGGCGCTTTATATAGACAGAGTCTGCGCAGAACAGTTGCGCAGTGGGTTACTCTCTAGAACAAACAGCAAAGCAGAACGTGAATGCTAAAAGATCAGGTAATGATACTTTGATCGATCGTCAAATAGAAAAGCATTGTACAGTTCCTAGAGCTACATGCCCGTCTGATCATGACGGATCTTTATCTTGAAACTTTGACAATATGATCGCAGTGCGTGGCGCTTTTTAAGTCGCTCGAAAACCAGACTCCTAGATACTTAGTAATCCTCAGATGTTCTAAGGGATCACCATACAATACATAATTGAAAAGTTTATTCTTCGAAGTAATTGTAAAAATTTTACATTTAGAAATGGAGACAGTTAACTGCCACTCAGTAGACCATGCCTCTAAGGAGCTTAAGGCTGTCACAAGTTTGTCGTGGTCAGGCGGACCAGCAATTATACGATATATAATTTTAGATCATCAGCGAATGTCGGTATTTTAACATTCAAAAATTTTGATCGTTGATGTATAATAACAATAACAGTGATCCCAGTGGTCCCTGAGGCACTCACTGGTCACCTTTATATCTCGATATAATGCAGAGCCGACACAAACTTGCTGTAGTCTGTCAAATAACAAATTTGAGGTCCATTGCAAGACCTTGCCTCCTATTCCGTAGCCAATCAGCTTTAAACACAACTTGACATGTGCAACCGAATCGAATGCCTTTGCAAAATCAATCATGATGGTGTCAATAGGTGCACCAGTCTCCAATCCCAGGGTCCAATCATCTAAGCATTGTAACAACTGGAGGGTGGAGCGGCCGGTAGTAAAGTCAAACTGGTCATCATCCAGTAAATCCTGTTCTTTTTTTTTTT
>JAHWFP010043355.1:0-19855 GCA_023313725.1 Lithobius niger | reverse complement strand
ACACGCTATCCTGGACGGCGCAGACTAGTAGAGACTTTACCAGGATCCCCTTTCTAGTCAGCTTCTTAACAGGTATCTAAGCCGAGCACTACCATTGCTCATCCACCACGACCAAGCGTTGGTACAGTGATCCAATAGAATTCTAAGAAACGTCACCTCATGCGCGTTGGCTCCATTTAAGGTGACTGTATTACCAGGCCTGTGAGTTGTTCAATTTCTTTTGGGTGGATTCGCTAGCTACCACTTCCTTGTCGTTCATTAATCAAGCAATGCCCTGTCTTTCAATTCAAACAAGGACGATTGTCGAAGGCACAATACCTCCTTGCTCGACGTGTACAAACAAAAGGGGCGTGTGGGCTACGCTACAAAGACTCTCCCATAATTTTGTCCTCCATCTATCCTGTTCGGGGACTAACAATACAACCAGTCGGTTAATAATATGAGGATAAGTAATTTCCTTCTATTGTAAAGTGGACCGACGTTAATTTCTTGGGCCTTAGCTAAACTCCTAATCCCAAACACGAGCGGTAAAAAAATCGAGAAAAATGCTGGCTATGCACCTTTTCAATCTTTTACGCCGGATAAGGCAATTGAGCTGCGTAATCACTCCAAATTGCTGCCCTATTCCAGTATTCTTAAAGTTTGGCCGGTCAGCGGCATCGAACGCTAACAACCAAGTCTGCGTCCATCAAGTGGGAATAAACAAAAAGTCGATGGTCGAAGCGAATAATTCTCACGGTAAACCCTCCGTATCTAAACTGCACGATTATTATGACGCAACAACTTGAAGAAAGAGGATCAGGATTGAAAGCAACCATTACAATTTTTTTCTTTATACGAAATGCACGGCTTTTATTTGTTTATCTTTTATTATTATTATTATTTTTTTTAGAAAGGAGTAACTGAATCGCTTTTATACAATGGGAAACATAAAAATAAGAAGGTGTAGGTTGAAAAAAAAATGCTACTTTATTGTTTTACTAACTGTATACACGACACTCCCAGTACAAGGAGTTATTTTGTTTAGCATCAATTAATTTTTTACAGAAGAACTTTTTTACCGAAGAGATAAATAATTCTTCCCTTTTGTGCTACCAAAGTCTTTCTTTCTCTTTTTCTTTATTTCATTTCTTGGTTTGTTTTTAGGATTTGGTCATCGTGGCTGAGCGGTGAGAGAGAGCTCAGCCTGGTTGCTGGAGGTTTGCGGATTTGGTCGAACCCCTGGAAAGGGGATCTTGGCAAAGTCCCCGCCAGGACTGCCGGCCAGGATAGCGTGAGAGGCTACCATGCTCCTTCAACAGCTATGGGAAAGTATTCTGACCAATTCTGGACAATCGTTCGGCCCCTACGATGATCGGAAGCACAATCATTAAATTGCTTCGGTTGACATAAGGCTCAAAGAAATTGATTTTAAAAAAAAACCTGTATTTTATGTAATTTATTTATTTTAATTTATTATATTTTATTTTATTGTTTTTAATTTATTTTTTTTATTTTTTAAACTGCAAGATTTTACTATTTTTTTTGTAAATAATGCTAGGCGGTTTCCATTTTCGTATTTTACTTTTACGGTTTTTTATATTTATTTATTAATTTATTATTGTTTCTTTCGGGCTCAAAAGGCGACATGTCGTCTTATTGTTTACATTTTTCATTTGAAAGCTGAAAGTAAAACCCTTTTCATTCATCTTTATTATAATATCGGAGGCCGGCTAAAAGGAAAGCCTAAAGGAAAACCACTTCTCCCCTCCTCGCGCCCGCATTGAAAATGCACTCTCCCACTCTACCTGCAGCCAAAAAGAAGCCAGTCGTGAGTGGTCGATCAATCTGACAAGTCGTCGGGAAAATGTCCCGGGAAAATATCCCGGGAAATGTGTCCCGGGAAATGTGGCCGGCCCCGTGCATAGCACGGGCTTCCTCTAGTCATTTATAAAATTAAATCAAATAACATTTCACCCCCGATAGAGCATACGTACTCAAATTAAGAATTGTTTAAATAAACAAATTTTGGAAGTTATTGGACGTTCTTCTTTCCCTGACGGGGTGGACCAATGTTAGGATGAAATTCAGAGCTTGTTTTAGATTGATCGTATCCGAGCAAACCGTATATCAGAGCGCAACAGTTATGGTCAACTCCCCTTTTTAAGATAGTCTGGCGTGATGAGGAGACATGTCAGAGAAAGTCCCACCGTTTTTCACTATCATTTATTTGCCATAAAACAAATAACTATCCTATTTTTTGGGGGGTATTTTTGTTTTATCAAAAATTTTGTAAGAACTTGAGGAGTAAGATTGAACAATACCTATCACCTAAAACAGAAAGAAGAGATTCAGATCCACTAGTGGCATATGAATGCAGATATTAGTGAATATGAACGTCTTCTTTCTGTTTTTAGGTGATCGAAGATGTTGTTCAATTAGTCTTCAAGTCTTATCGTTTGATAGAATGATCCAAAGACGATAAAAAAGTTGGATCATTGTTGCGGCTAACGAGTAAACATTGTTGCGGAACCATTGGTTGGACTAATGTAAAAAAAAAGCCCAATTTTTCCGGGGAGGTCAAAATTGGTTTCTATTGCTTAAACGAAAATATACACTATCTGTAAATTTTTGCATTCTGTTCCTGCAATGCTAGTTTCCCTGGAGGATTAAAACTCTGCGCGTGAGCAAGCACAGACCCTCCTCAAATGGGGCTACATCATTAGCCAGCCATCTGTTTTCCTCTCGATCTGTCATGCTGGTCACTCAAGAGGGGAGGTTGGGTGGGTGCAGTTAGTGTATATTTCCGAATTAGGCAATAGAAATCAATATTGACCTCCCGGACAAATTGGGATTTCAAGTTGCCAGCTCGAAAATATCCACTACCTGTAAATTTTTGCATTTACAGAAGACTTTGTTGTATATGGCGGCGGACACCACATGACGGGTGCCCAAGGGTTGCGAGCTGGGAACCCCTAGAGATAGACTCCGCAGAATTTATACGCTTGGCAGTCTGCATGGGGATTATGTCCCTTAAGAAAAACCAGGAGGCTCAGGGAACGTGGGTGAGTTTTACTATTCCTCTATATTTTTTGCAGAGGGGGGAGGTTACCTTATTTGGTGATTAAGGTCGTTTGATGATAGTTGATTAGCAGGAAGAAGATGCTGGTGATAATACCTGCTGTGGACGAAGGAGCCGGTAGTGTTCGTGTTGAAGATGGTGCTTCACGGACTCTGCGAGGGGTTGATGACGGAAGGCAACTGGAGTGGATGGAGTGTTGATCTCGTGCATCAGGAGAAAGTTCTATGAAGTTGTTCCTCGATTTCTTCTTTTTTTGGGGGGAGGGGGTGAAGGGCTCATCTCAGGTTTGATGTAGGTTTCGAAAGTGAGTCGAAAAAGAAAGATGTGGAGTGAATTTGGAAAAATTCTGCCTTGAGAGTGTTCATAAACGGGTGGAGGGATTGGGGAATTTCATGGAACTAGTGGTCCACGAACTAATCAGGTAGGAGCGGCACAGGAGTGATCTCGTCCTCCAGACCAACTGAGGAAGTCCAGTTCCGAAAAGGGGTGGAGGAGTGGAGGTTTAGGCGGAGCCACTCGTACTCAATTTTGGAATGGGTGGCTTTGTCAATGGCCAGGACAAGAGGAGACTTGTTGATCCCTGGCGATATGCGTGGGCAGGCCGAGGTCCTTTTTTTGGGCAAAGGAGTGCTTGAAGCTTTGGATGGTTCTGCCGGGGCGGACGGTATTGTCATTTCTTTTGGAGGGAGAGAGGGGTTATTCCCTTCCGAGGGACCGATAGTTACCGAGGTGGTTGAGGACGGTGAATCTTGAGGATTCTCTTTGCAGTGGGTGGAAGAGGGAGTTTTGTGACACGCCGGACTAGGGGAGGGGAGACAGTTTCCGCATGTGAGAGTCCGCTGAATGTAAGCGGTTGCATAATTTGGAGTTGCTTGCAGATAAATTTTGCACGTGGAGTTTGAGGTCTGAAATGAGTTTGTTTGCCTCGAGAGACAGAGAGGGAGTGTTGGATTCTGGAGATGATAGGCTTAGCGTTCTTTTCAAGCCTGCGAAGGGCCCAAGAGGACAAGTCAAGCTTTTTGCAAAGGTGGTTCCGAAGCACTGAGAGGTTGGCGAAGTTGGTTGACGAGGAGGTTGTGCCTTTCGGGGTGGAGTAGTCCTATCTGAGGCTGATCGTGGAGGTGGAAGCATTGGCAGCCACGTCCAAAAAGGTGTTGGGGTGAATAGGTTGAATTCAGCTGGGGTGGAATTGATGACTGGACCAAAGACGCCGATGGATGTGGAATGGGAGAAGTGTCTAAGGTGGAAGTGCCTGAAATGACGGTGACTGAAGTGGCAGGAGCAGAAGAAGAGGAGGGAGTGGCAACGTTGAGTTCGGACGTGCCATGGGGAGAGGGAGCCGGGTCCCAGAGCAGGGCGAATGGAGGGAGTGGGAGGAATTGCTGCACAAAAAGGTCAACCGTCAGAGAAAAACGAGAACGAGGAACATGTGTTGCAAGACGCACTTGAGGAAGACGACTGTGGAGTCGAAGCACGAGGGCGTTTTGGTGACTTGGAATGAACCTTCAGGGGAGGGGTGGGAACCGATGCAGAAGGCGTTCACTGGCTCTTTTGTTCTTCATTTGATTGGACCTTGCTTTAGCTTCTTTTTTCTTTTGTTGGATGAAGGTCCAGTCTTTGGGTTTGATGGAAAGACAAATTGAACATGGGTCAAGCAAATAGTCACACTTACGGTGAGATTGACATGTGGAATGAGGGTCATTGCGTTTGCATTTTGACACAATTGCAGCACAGGTGCATACATCCAGAACGTGCACTTTGGAGGGATCCCAGCCACGAACAGTAGGTGTAGTACTGAAAGGAAAGATGCCAGATTTCCCACCACGAAGTTTCCCATTTTGATTTCGGATGAAACAAGGGAAGAACGTGATGGTTGTGGAAACAAGTTGGAGGGGATCCTGACGCAACGCATTGGGAAGGGCACGAGTTTTGGAGTGATCTCGAACCAAGGAAAGCGATGGGTGTCAGCAAAGATTAGATATATAGCGGCCCCTATTTAAATTGATTTTATCTTAGCGTAGACGTCACCTCTGGCGCTGGTTCTACTGAATTCTCTCGGTTGAGCAGCCCCAGAGATGATTATCTTTAGGCATTGAATGGGGTCCAGTTTGGTTGCATCATCCCGGACCTTAGTCAAATGTGTGGGTGGACAAAATTGTGGGGAATTGCATCTCGTTTCTTTAGAAGTAAACCGGATTCGGTCGTGATGCAATTCAGTAGAAATTGAGAGGAGTTTCTTTTAAAATGGAATTTAATTCGGCAAGAAAGAGGGAGGAGTCAGCCCTTTAAAAAGGACTGACGGCCCTCGTTCTCGATCTTTAGAGATAATCGAAAGGCTTGGATGGTTGGTCGTGACTTCGTCTCTCCAACCCAGTTTAGGCTACCTTTATGCTGGATCAACACGTAAGTTATTTATGCCCCTTAGTGCTTTATGTATCGCAACGTTTGGCTATTAATTTTATGCAATACCGCACATTGTTGTGGTTTTTCCTGCAGTACATACTTCCTATGTGCCCCCTAGCACCTAGGTTGAACTGGTCGACTCGGATGCAAACCACTTGCGTGCTCCTTGTATAATACCACGTTACACTGGAACACTGCGATGAAGCGAGTCGAGAAACTTTCGACGAAGGAGCAGCCACTTTAGGCGAAAGCAAACCCACGGAGGCCATCTTTCAGTTGAAAGCGGAAGGAGGTCTTTCTTTCGGTGAAAGCACGAAGGAGCAGCTTTCAGCGAAGGTCACGAAACGAAGGGTATTCAGCGGAGAACAGCTTGAGGCAGCAACATGGTCTTTTGGCGAAGAACTTTCGGCTAAGGTAACTGAAGATGAAGCAGGAAACAGTGAGCCAAGTTGACACGACGAATGCTGGAGGAAAAGAGATGGGTGGCTAATGCCATAGCCCCATTAGCCTGTGAGGGCCTGTGCTTGCTCATGCGCAGATGGGCAACGGACTAAAGGTTGACAGGAACTTCGTCCCAAAACAACAAGAACCAAGCATTTTCATTGCCGTAATTTACGCGTAACAATTGAATTGAAGCCGTTTTATATTATTTTCAAATGCTGCGTCTTATTCAGTTGTCTGTGAAGTTCTGCCTCTCCTTCGGAAGAAAACGGTAAACGGAGAAGCAGCGTTTCTTCGTTTATTACTGATGAGGCCGTTTATTTCCTTTCTTTAACAAAATGGTTGTTGCGCAGCTGAAAAGAAACACTTCACTGCGTAATTATCGCAACGGGTGGACAGTAGACAGATTTCAAGATCAGGAGAAGTCTTTTTACCGTCAATTTAATCATTTCAGGTATTCTTGATGTAATAAGGGGCTTAAATACAGTGTGACGAAGTGAAAACCAGGACCATTGCACTGTGACTGAGGTTGACGCTAATGACCTAGCTGTTGACGTGCCATAAAGCATTAATCCCCCCCCCCTCCCGGCTGAATACGGTAAAAGCAGCGATTGTTTCACACAAAATTGGCTGTTGCAGAGGCTACAAACAAAATTAAACACAGCGGAACTAGACTAAAGCGAGTATATAGAGGGTCATTACAGGATGTCCCATAAAACTTACTGGCAAACATTGGGTGGTTTAAGAGGACACTAAGACGAGCATCTATTGCTAATAAACCAATATCCGAATATGACCGATACCGAGATACACGGTGTAGAAACACAAACCATTTTTTCATTTATTCAGGAAAAATCAAAGACGCTCAAAGATCAGACCACAACATGATACACGTTCACAGCTTTGTAGGTGCTTTGCAATGGTGCAAACTCAAATCCAGCATTTCAGACATGAGCGGCACATATTTTTTTTTTGGGGGGGGAGGGGGAGGGATAGTTGCTTGTTTCCGTGTCGTGTATAACCACCCAACGTTCGTCAGTATATTTATGGTATACCCTCTAGCTGTTAATGTTGCTACAACGAACTAGGAGCGACCGAATTTATTTTAGATAAGAGACATGGGTCCGACAACACAAAAGACACTTAATTCACTTCTAAGGATGAAAAAAAAAAGAAGTTTTAGATGTCTAAAAGAGAAGCAAGAGTTCGACGAACTATTTCACCACTTGCTTACAGGAAATAACTTATGGGGCAAGGAGGAAGGAGGGGGGGAACCCGGTGGTTGGCACGATTATCTCATAAGCAGAAGGTCCCTGGTTCGAGCCTGACCTCAGTCAATCCTTAGCATTTTCGGGAAGAAAAGGACCTTGTGTTGTCCCGTGCTCATGGCGATTGTGGCGTGTAAAAGATAACAAGAGTTTCCGATTGGAATTACCTAGCAAATAACTTCCAGAGTAAATAACTACAGTCACTGTGATTTCGATTTAAATTAGAAACTCAGCCACATCACAGTCAAATTAAGATCTAAAACGGGAGCTTTCCAGCTAAAAGCCTTCAGAGCATTCTCAACTGTCAACAGGTAGCCTACAGACGACAACATAAAAACCTTGCTCCTGCCACTGTTGCCTAGCAACTCCAAGCTATGCAGAGCAGCCCTCCCTACAGACAAACATTTTCTCGGAAACCTAGAACCCACCCATCGACACAGGTGGAATGAAATCCAAGGTTAAAACTCCACAAGCAGATTGAAAAATAAATAAACGTCCCAGTTCACAAAGGCTATAGTTACTTTTTTGAAATGCGATTATTTTTTCTTTTTTTTCCATTTATGCCACTTCTAGGCTTTTGTGGAGAAGCAACTTAGACTAAGTTTTGATATCCATTTATTACTTCGTCCACATTTTTTACGTAAATCATATTAGCCTACTCAGTAAAGAAAAAAAAAAGTCATTGAACCTAGCAACGTTTTATTTACGATGCATCCAAAGTAAACAGAATGCACCCATAACCAAAACTGGTAGAAAAACCCGCCAAGTTTCCAAAAACGATCGGCCTTTGACGGTAGTGATATCATTCAACCAGGGAAAGGCCGCCACGCTTAATCCTATTAGCCAAGTTAATCGCACATACTAATAGTTCGAAGGTTAAATGAAAACTAGAAGATTGCTACCGCTAGTAGCAATCTTCAATCTTCAAGTTTTCATTTAACGTCCAAAGTATTATTCGGTGCGATTAACTTGGCTAATAGGATTAAGCTTGGTGGCCTTTCCCTGGTGAAATGATATCACTACCTTCAACGGCCGACCGTTTTTGGAAACTTGGCAGGTTTTTCTACCAGTTTTGGTTATGGGTGGATATCACAACTTTCATAGGACTGTGAACGTACAAAAGGTTACACCGTCTTATCTTCATCTGTACCTTTTTTCTTTTTTTTTCTTTTTTCCTTTTTTTTTTAAATAAATACATGAATATGATCTTCCAGCACTTACTTATATACCTATTTCACATTATTAGACAATGTAAAACAATGCTGACCGGTATTTAAGTTGCTTGTTTATTTATTTATTAACTTATTTATATATGTTAATAAATAAATAAATAAATATAGATAGGTACATAAATAAATAGATAAATAAATATCTTAAAAATCGGTCGGCGTTGTTTTGCATTGTCTAATAATGTGAACTAGGTATATAAATGAGTACTAGAAGTTCACAAATATTCAGCTGAGCAAGAGAGCCCAGAACACGTTAGTTTATTTTATATGTTCACATTTTTTCATCTTACACAGCAATTCCTGAATATGAAAAAAAGAGAATACTACAAGAAGCAAGCAATCGAATGAATGCAACGGCGGTCTTTTGCAACGGCACCTGGATTTGTTTGCCTTTACTATGTCAGTGACTGCTCATAAATTGCCAGACCTTTTTGTTCTACTTATTTTGACAAACTTGTCAAACTGTTTGCATAAGCTGACAAACTGGTGTTCACCTACTCGTCGCCTTCCCTTTAATGAACGGCCTAAACAGCTTAACATTCCCTCGATTAGTGACATATTTGACGGGGATGATCTTATTCTTGCCTATCATATTATGCCGAGAATTTTTCGCATCAACTCTTCCAATTTTTTTACTCGTAATTCCAACAGCAATCGTGGCAACAGCTTTAAAATGTTACCTAGACTTAATTGCTCAATTTTTTTTTCCACTGAAAAGACGGTTTATCCTTGGCGTTCTCTTCCAGAGCCCATTGTCTCGGCTCTGTCTGTTAACAGCTTTAAGGCTTGACTTTTAACGCGATGATTTGCTTTGGGTTATTTTGGAGTGAGTGTTTTATAAGCCTCGGCTTCGCAAATATCGTTTACTAATCTAATCTAATCAAATCTAATGTAACGTGTGATTTGCTGTAGAAATGATAAAAAAAGCGATCATATTGTTTCAAAACGTTAACATTTGTTCACACTAAAATAACTTTCATTGTGCGATATTTATGGCAAATGGCTTTATATTGTTCATGTAGTGGACGCGTCACTAGCCTTACAGAACGCGTTCCCTTACCTCCGACAATAGTCGGCTTAACCATCCTACGAAATGCCTGAATATCTCCGAAATGTTTTCCACATGAATTCCTTCTTCGTATTCTTGAATTCATGTTCAAAAGCTCCCTTGTCGTAAAATTTCAACCAAATCAGTGTTAAAGGGGAAGGTACTTCAAACGAAGAGGATTTAAATCATCCACGGCTGCGTTCCACGTAGCTGAGAGCATAGAGACTCGGCGTCTCGTTGCTCGCGCGACACATGGATACAGATGCACATGGATACAGATACACATGATACATGATACACAGATAAGATACACACGGATACATTATAATAAAAGGGGTGAAGCCAGCCGGAAGTCATATCGAAGAACAATCCGGTTTTTTTTTTAAATAATCACTATTATAATGGCTGAAACTCGTGTTGAACGTCTTTATTGTTAACTTGTCTCGCGTTCGAAGTTATTATTTGTCCCACTAGGTTGTCCAGAGCGATCTGAGAAGTTTGTCATTTTTGGCTATCCTTGTCAACTTCCGGTTAATGACCGGGGCTTTTACCTCGATGCTAAAAACGCTTCTCAGATCGTTCTTGACAAGGTACAAGAACAAATAATGACTACGACCGTGAGACAAGTTATTAATAAAGACGTTCAGCGCGAGTTCCAGTGATGATAATAGTACGCAAGCGTTTGCTTTGTGACCAAGAATTCCACTGAGCTGTAAATTGTAATGTCATAACAAAAGTAGGAGAGAGAGCAGAAAAGCTATGATGATCTGGTTGCAGCTGCTTCTGATTTTTTTTTATTAATTTCTTCAGCAACCTAATGCTTGTATGGCTGAACCGGCTCAATTTTGAACATTACCAGGCTTTTAGAGAAGAAGAAATGTCTGCTAAAGGAAGGTGCCAACCCGGGGATTCGATCCGGGAAACCTCCGATAATCGTAGGGGCCCAAAGATTGTCCAGAATTGGCTAGAATAATTCCCATAGCTGTTGAAGGAGCATGGTAGCCTCTCACACTACCCTGGACGGCAGTCCTGGCGGGGACTTTGCCAAGGTCCTCTTTCCAGGGGTTCGACCAGATCCGTAAACCTCCAGCAACCAGGCTGAGCTCTCTCACGACTCAGCCACGATGACCGATGCTTGAAGACTTCACGTCAATGCCCACAAAAACCGTTAAAGTATGGAGTATGTAGAGAAATATATCACGAAATTCTTCATTTTCAAACGGTCAAAGGTAAAAAAAAAAGTGCTGGTCAAGAGACAGTGCAAACCGTCGCTTGTGTGCCATAATGAAAGACAATTTTGATGGAGTACTTGTACAGACAATGCGTGTTTAGGTGAAATCAGCAGGGAGCCGTGTCATTACAAGACGTTTACAAAATGGCGGCAGTCAACGCTGCTTTGTGGTTTCTCGTTTACTTCAGGCTTACATCCACCTGTTGTTGGTTCGGAACCTTTTAAAGTGCATAAATTTGGACACACCAAATTGGAAGAACTTCCAACTTAGAAGGTATAAATAAGTCGTTTAAAAATAAAGAAGGTGAAGCGTTTTAGTATTAGGTTAATAGAGGATCATCCACAGAGCCATGAACATAAAGAAATCGAGGTTTCTTTACATTTCTCCTGACATTTATTGGGAGCTGATTACAGGAAGACAATTGCATGAAGATTGGTCGAAAAACCAATTTTGTTCTTGGATGGCTTAAAGATAAAATGGCTACAGTTCAAAACAATTAAATGTGCTGAACGTATGATTGGAAGCAACTCTGAAGGTACGTTGTATCAGCAAACCGAACAACTGATAAATATAAGGTCTAGTTTATGAGTCAAAACCTGTAGAGGAACTAGACGGCCGGAGTGTTCTACAGAAGTTTATAACTACCCTTCAGCTAAAAGATGGACGGTGTGACATCAGAATTACTTGGAGAGAAGATATGATACCTGAACTTGGAAGTAATTGGGAAATATCCCGAGAACGGTTTTTGAGACGCATGAGTACTAACTGCGACGAGACATTGCTATGTTTCAGAAATATAAAGCTGCCATAAAGGAACAATTTCATTGGGTCACACAGAAGAGGTACTGATGGATGAGCCTGCATGTGAACAACTTACTTGCCACACCACGTGGTTACAAAGGAGAATAGACAGACATCTAATTTAAGTGTGCATCATTTTCAATGCTTCATCACACAAGTCAAGCATTCCTTCATTACATGACTGTTTGCATGCAGGACCAAACTTAAACACTGAGATTTTGGCATTGTTTATCCGATTCTGACGTCATACGGTGGCAGGTAAATTGGAAATAAATGTTCAGGCTTCTCCAAGTCCATTTCTCTTAGCTGGGACTGTACAACACCACGCAGAATGGTACGAACTAACACACAAGACATGCTTTCTTTCAAACCCCTCCTTGTACGTAGATGATCTTCCAGGGGATGAAAGTTCAGATGATGTTGTGTGGACTAAATACTTAGAAGCTAAAAGGATTAAATAGAAAGCTGGAATGGAATTGAATTAATGGATGTCTAGCTCAGCAACATTACGAAAACGTTGGAACTAATTAGACGAGTCTCAAGGTCAGATGAAGACTATTGGAATGACAAGTGTTAAAGGTTCTTGGACTTGTTTAGACTCCTTTGGAAGATGAATTTCGAGTTGATATTGACAAGGTTCATACTATAATATTGGAAATACGATGCCTACAAAACGTTTAGCACTTCAAGCTTCCACAACTCTTTTGACACCTAAGATTTTTTATCTCCAGTCGTAGCAGTGATAAAATGCCTTTTCCAAGAGTTGTGGAGAAGGAATCTGCTATGGGAGGAAAGATTACCTGAAGAAATAGAGCCTGTTTGGAAGAAACTGTGCCAGGTCTTACCGATTTAAGAACTGTCCATGTTTAACGTCTATTACAAGTCATTAGAAGTTATTACACGTTATTATAAGTAGATGGCAAACGAGAATCAATTCAGTTGCACGTTTTTTTTTTGCAATTCGTCTGAACATGTCTATGGGACAGGAATATATTTAACAACTGGAGTAGAAATTTCTTGCAGTCTTCTACCCTAGTTTTGAGTAAGAGACCGTAGTAGCCCCTCTCAAAAGAACATCACTGAATCGACTTGAACTTCTCGCTATTCTGGTTGGAACATGCATGGGCCTTTGCGTGATGGAAGCTCTGCTGAAGAGCAGTTGAACTTTTGTCCAGCTTACTCCTGGCCACCCATTCGCTGAAACACTTTCGTTGGAAACAGCGTCGTAGAAATTCAACTTCTAACTGGGAATGGAGTTTGGAGATTTTACCTGGAAAACAAAATCCAGCAGACTTGTTACCCTGGAGAAATTCAGCAAAAAAAGTTGGAATCGTGTCAACAGTGGTGTTCTGGCCCGAGTAGGTAAATAAATCTAAAGAGGACTGGCTACCTATAAAAATGGGTTAAAAGAAAACTTGTCTGAAGTAGACGTGAGTTGGTGGTCATGCTTTTGACAGAGGAAATTGGAGAAGCATTGCAAGCCTACGATAAATTCAGCACACTGAGAAAACTTGTTTGTGTCACGGCATGGATTCGAAGAATCACCTGTCTTGTAGAAGACAACCTGCAGGTCAGCTTGAATTGACTGCAGAAGAACTACAAGAAACTAAAGACTACTTGAGAAAGTTTTCCTAATGAAGTTCAGTGTTTGGCAGACGGAATTCTGTTGTCTAGGAAATCACCATTATTTCATTACCATTCTTACTTGGACTCATCAAGTTTGCTTCGCCAACAAGAAAGATTACAAAAGGCAAAACTAGCTTTCACTGAAAGATACCCAATTTTATTATCTGGAAAACACAGTGTTGTGACTTTGTCCGTTTTAGACCAAAATCAAAGGCTCTTTCATGGTGGTTTCAAAGAAACAAGCAGATTTACAGACGGAATTCTGGTTCTTGGTGGCCAAACAACTATTAAATGAAGTTTGAAATTGTGCCTCATTTGTCGTAAAGGACGACTCAAGCCTGCCCATAAATAGAAGCACCTCTTCCTGGGGAAAGGTGTCAATCGACAGCTTTTTCGACGACTGGTATAGATTTTCCTGGTCCCTTACATGGACATGGTGATGGCCAAGGTTCACCATGTGCAGAACGCATATATACACTATTGCAATTTTCACATGTGCAAGCACTAGAGCCATTCTTCTAGAATTAGTTCCTGAGTTGTCAAACGAGCATTTCCTACTTGCCATTGAGAAGATTTGGTCTCGATGAGGTATTTGCAGGTATTTGTCAGACAGTATATTCAGACAACTGGAAAACATTTAAACGAGCGAGCAGAAATTAGCAATTACTTTAGAAGGCAATGGACGTCTCTGAATTCAACGACTTCTTCGGTGAAATAGGCATTACTTGGAAGTTTGTCGCAGAGAAATAGCCTTGGTGGGTAGGATTTTGGGAACGCCTGGGATGTTCTGCCGAAAAAGACAACTTTAGGCAATGCTCTGCAAGCATTTTGAAGAAGTGATGACAATTCTCGCTGAGATAGAAGCAATCCTCGCTTGGAACTGCAGTGGAGGACGATCCACCTTGCTCATTTTTTGTTGTGGTCTGAACTCACTGGATTACCACCACGAAGAAGAACCTTAAAAACAGTTACTGAAAAGCCAAAAGTCACCAAACGTTGGAATTACCGAGAATGTCTGCTCGATCAGTTCTGAAGAAAATGGCGAAGTGAGTATTTGTTAGAACTTCACTCTTTTCATACGGTGAAAAATATAGGAAACACTACTGAATCTAAAGTGGGTGATTTGGTAATCGTTCGGAATGACAAGCTTTCACGTCACTCGTGGAGTAGAATAAATCTACCCTGGGTGAGATGGTGCAGTATGCAGCTGTATGGTGCGGGTGGGTATTGAAAGACAAGTTCGACGACCTGTTCAGCGGTTGACCAAATGAGAATTTCAATTTACCATTTGGTTTGTGGCAGGGTCAACCAAAATGTTCATAGCTTACGTTGTTATGAACTTAATAAGTTCATGGTGGAGAATGCTAACGCGTTTAGACGCTATTGTTTAACTTGGTTGTTTCAAGTGCCTGCTTGAGTCATTGGCTAGTTTTTTCATCTATCGTAAAATGGATTCGTAACTAAGACGAATAAACCTGGTAAAACGAATTGTAGTGAGAGTCGATTTGGCAAGCAATAGCAGTTGCTTTTAATGTGTCACCTCACCCCCCTTCCCCCCCAAAAAAAAATACCTAAGTCATAAAGCACTAAGTACTAAAGTCATGAACGATTGTCCAAACAAGTAATTTCGCATGCTGGCATTAGACTATAACTTTGTTATCCTGTTATTTCTTACGTATCAGTGAGGCCGCGTGACAATAAGTTAAGCAATAATGCTATATATTTGCCAGCAATTTTACGGTCGATGGGTGACGCCAGTCGGCTGACGAAAAATATGAACTCAACGCGGTTGCTCTGAACGACAATTTTTTACTGTGGAAGATTCCCACGACGGATTCGACCCGTTTTCGAATTTACACCTAGAAATGTGGCATAGAATCTGTGTGCAAAATTTGACATAAATCGGATAATTCGTTCAAACTTTATGACGCTAACACACAGACATACAGACAGACAAACTATTCGCATAAGAGGCTAAATTGACTCTAATAAACTGGATTTTCCCTCTATTATGAGGCAACACCGCCACTAATAAATAATGGATTTAGCTATCCACTGAAAACCCTGAATAATCCGAAGATATTTGAAGTAGGAATTTCTTCTTCGTACTCTTGAATTCATGAACCAAAACTCCCTTTCATGAAATTTCAACCAAATCAGAACAAAATTGCAAACGTTAGATTGTCCCAAACAGATAAACACTCACAGACAGAGAAAAAAACTCGAAATTCAGTCAAGTATCTTACCATGTTCGCTTCGCTCGCTTGACCAGTAAATAGCAAAACAGCATGCTAAAGAAAGAATTCAAAATCCCTAAAAATGGAAGCACTTGCCGACAATGTTATTTGTTGTAGCGGCTCAGGTCTAGTTCGGTTCACATTATTCATTTATTTATTTATTGGGCGAAAGAAGTAAGGCCTTAATACTCGACTGTTTTTGGAGTTTGTGTGCCTGTGAGTGTGTGTGTGTGTGTGGTTTTCTGTTTGGAACACAATAACCTTCTCAATTTTGTTCCGATTTGGCTCAAATTTACTGATAAATGAGCTGTGGTGCAGGAAAGAAACGAAAGTTGAAACATGAAATTCCTACCCTCAAATATTTTAAGGGTGTGGGCCGAAATTCGGCCCCTAGCATTGGGCAGAAACCATAAAAGTGGAGCAGCAAAAGCACTTCCCTGTAGAGCACTGGGCAGAAGTCGTGTAGATTTCTGCCCTGTGAATATAGAAGATGAACTAATGTTCTTGTGAAATGAACTAACTGACTGGTTGTATCTCGCGCTCGGCCGAGTAATTTATAATCTTCATAACGCCTGTTGAGTTACTCCTGTTGAGTTATTCGCACAAAACCCTTGTCTTTAGGCACCGTGATGCTCAGGAAACGAACTCATTGCTTAAGTAACTCTTGTGTATTATTTTTCTTTGGAGAACGTGGTGTAAAGAGAGGACCTCGTGAATTTTGATATAAAAAAATTTTTTGAAACTCAACCTTGAACCCATTCTTCCTAAATTTAATTTTGAATTTTGGCTTGACTTTCACTCTTCGATGTGCTGTCTTCTGTTCCATTCATCCTATTTCTCAATTAAAGAAAAAAAAAGCCTTTTGCTTAATTATTTACAACATGTGTCAGCTTAGTTACGGGAGTTGGATGGACTAATTTACAAAGGAGAATATTCAAACGAAGATATAAATAAAGAATGCTGATTTCTATGACGGGTGTTTTATTTAAATTTTATTTAGAAGGTTTATTCCTTTGTAGTTCTTCACGCCGCAACAATTCCTTTAGGGCGCAGCTGGCACTATCGCCGATTGAAAAGCGAACGAAAATACCACGGCACCATCTAACGGCAGTGATTTTGTTAACCTTACAGCTTACTCCTAGGTGCACGAAGACGTACCAAATTTTAACTCAATAATTAAGGAGGTCGTGGCTTGTTTGTTTCGTTAAAAGAAATGCCGATATGCATTCCTTCGCTTGGTGCAAGCAAGTGCTAGATAGTACTAGATAGCGCTAGATGTTGCCAGATTCTGTAGACTTTCAATCGGTAAATAGTGCTATACTTTACAGGAGCTCTCCTTCTTTGATTGTTAGCATTCCAGCGTGAGGGCATGTTTATGCAACCACTCGCTTTTGCATTCTCGCAGCTAGAAGCTAGAAATCACCTCAAATTCGAAAATAGCAAATAACGCGAGTTCAGAAGCGTTTGGGAAAATTGTTTCGTCATGAGGAATTCTTTATATTGTTGGCACGGGTTATTAAACTGCAAGTATTTACTCAAACGATGTCGGATTTAGCTAATCCATTTAGCGTTGTCACCATGGCAATGTCACCTTTGCCATCGCGATTGAGTTCTAGCTGCGAGAATGCAAAAGCGAGTCGTTGCGTAAACGCGCCCTGATTGTTTTCATGCATTTACTCTATAACCTACTATGGAAATGTTGATAAGGGTTTTTACTTTGGGAAGAAGACGAGGGGCAGGTGAGGAGCATGTCTTTTTTCTTGTCAGCCCACAATTTCATTGAAGTCATGGTGATGTTCTGGGTCAGACAGCTGCATTTTTCCAATTCCCCTGAATCAAAACAAACTGATTAATTTGATGTCTCGAGAACAAAAACCTGTCCATCATCATCACAAAGCTGAAGAAGAGCGGAGAATAGAGGAACGGAAGAAACGCAATTATTTGATGAAAGTGTGAGGCAGGGGAGTCTGCGCTTCTCGTCACTCCTTAGCATACCTCAAACTCGGAAACCGTTATGACACTCGACGCCACATTGGAAACAACCACGTGTAACCTGACCATGTCTAACCTAACCCAATCTAATGAACCAAATTTTATCTTATCGTTCTTTAATAAGTGATTAATCAGGCCAAATCAGCACGCCTGATTACGCGATTCTGGTTTTGAGCGGCGTTAATTAGACTTGACCGTCTGCCGCTTTCTGTCGTGTCCTGAAGCGTAGGTGTTCGCTGGGCCGGCAAGGGAAGGCAGGTAGTCTGTGACGTCATCCCGCCAGCTGATTCACGGTTTGTCCAAAATGGCCATGCTCGGCTCGGGCGCCAACCGAATGCCCCGGGGCCAGACTGGCGTAGTGCGCAGGCGCGTTGAACTCTGCTTTCGCTGCTGCTGCACGGCCTCGCTCGTAAGCACACTTCACTGTAGGCCGGCGCTGTGCCATGGCACACCAGGCCGCATAACGTATTTCGATCTAGATTTGGAATAGACATCACTGAAAGAGGACTGTGCTGCTACTTGTGCGATTGATGCAGATATAAGGCCGTAGATTTTACAAACTTTGTGTGTGTGGACTATTACCATGGCTTCATCTTTACCTACTCCGATCATGAGGATACCTGTTGTGTTGTTGGTGTTGTGCTACTCGCACTGGGCTTCAGCCGGCACGCTTTTAAGTCCAGGTAAGTCCAAACAAACACCTGTGAGACAACTTTTTCTCTTTGGAGGGGTTGAAAGGTGACAGGTGAAAGCAGTTGGAGAACAAGGGCAGGGGGTATCGACAAACCATTTTCCGAAGAAAGACGTACAATGTTTGTTTTTTTCCTTCCCCCCACCCTCTCGCACTTTAAAAATAGCTTTAACCCTCCCATCTCCCTTTCAGCTGTAGGGAGAAGACGCCCTCCTATATTAATAATGCCATGTAATCACGTTACAAGCTACTGTAGACAATTCGACGCTTTAAAAAAATACATCATTAAAACTGAATCGAGTGCAAGTAAAGAAGTAGACTTCGATGTTGCAGTTTCACTTTAAATTTTTACTTTTCATTTTAAAATCAAGGTTTTTTTTTCACTGCGCATTAAAGTACCTATGTATGAATTTTTTTAATTTTACATAAGGTAGTGAATCATAACAAAGATAACAGTTAACATTTAAACACATTTAAACACTGCATATTTAAACCCTGCATCCTTCTTATTAAATTTAGTGACGATTTCAATTGAATCATCGGCCTGTGATTGGAAATATGGTGGGTACAACTACAATTATGCTAGGTTTAGCTAAAAATCAATCATAACAATAAATAATTACAGTTGTCTTTTTAAATAAGTAAAAAAAAAATGACTATGTTGACTGGTTTCTAACTTATACAGGATTGATTGATTACACGACACTCACGTTTCTCTGTCATTAACAGACGATGGCTGTCGGTAGAGTAAGCCACAGTCGGATTGGCCGTACAGATGACAATTGGGGTGAAATTACGGTCGTCACAACGATTTTTCAGAGCACACCTCTGCACGGAACCTTTTTCAAGGATTCCAGGTGAAGGCTCCAAAAGTCGACATGCCAGTTTACACCGGGCATGCCGATGAAACTGTGCATCAAATCTAGTTTCACCAATAGCGAATTATTCATTCGTACTAATTTTCATTCTTTCACCCCAATAGTTAGGGGGGGGGGGGGAAACAATAGCCTACTCTATGGGTTACACATGTGCTGAATTAAAGTTTTAACAAAACAGTCGTAACTTCTAACTTCAGAATTACTCGTTACAAACCTACGATTTGAGGAGAGACAAAAATTGATAAACTAGATTTCTTTGTAAAAAGATAAACTCGTCAAAAAAATATTGTTTGCTCATTCATCGCGAGCCTTCAGTTAAATTATAGCAAGACCAAACGCAGCTGTAATTTCTTGGCTTTAATGCACCAATGATAATTCATTTCGTAATGGTTTTGTATAATTAGCTCAAATAATAAAACGCAAGACCAAATGTTGATTAGGCCTACTGAATCTGATGGTTACTGTAAATCCACATGATAATCGAAAAAAAGTTAACATTATGACAACGATGACTCGATTTCATGGAAAATAGGTGAAGACGTGAACTCCCGAATATGTGGTGAAGACGTGCAACTCTTTCTTTTCTAGTTGAACTCCTGGTCTTTCACTTGTCAAATGAGTTTGATTTTTTTCCAAGATGATTCAGATTCTGACCGTCTTTGACTCGGCTTTAACCGTAACTTTTTTCCCCGTACCGTTTACATTACTTTTAGCTGTCACTCGCTGTGTTTGAGGTTAACAACCAGTTCCCTTAGTTCAAGTGCCCCATAACCAATTGCTGATATGCTTCCAAGAAGCTTCTGGCAGTATACACCATCCAGCAGCCGAAACCGCGACACTAATACAGCAGTGACAGTAACGCCTTCTTCACTGTGGACTTCGTATCTGGAACCCGCGGTCAAGGGGCACAAGATGTACGTGGAGGTAAAAACATTATCTTAGTTTGTC
>JAHWFP010043354.1:0-13889 GCA_023313725.1 Lithobius niger | reverse complement strand
AAGCCGTTTTTTGCTCAGTTAATTTATTCTTTAAGCAGTATGTTAAGTGGTGGATAATTGTTGAAAATTCTTTAAAAATGATAGAAAATGGGATTATCGGCGAATTGTGGTGATCTTGTTATAACTATGCTATCGATATTAATGTCTTTATTTGTCTCTTTTTTTTTTAGGTTCAGTGTCGGTGTCAGTATTGGGCAACGAGGCTGCCGAGTCTCGTCCAGTTTCGGAGCAATGCGGCGTCCCAACCGTTCCTGGGGCCGACCGTTCCCTTCGTATTATCGGGGGTCAGTCTGCATTGCGAGGGCGTTGGCCGTGGCAAGTGGCCATTCTCAACCGTTATAAAGAGGTATTCTGCGGGGGAACATTGCTCGGACCATCCTGGGTATTAACCGCTGCCCACTGTGTGCGTAGGAGGCTGTTTGTCCGCGTGGGAGAGCACGATTTGAGTTCCAACGAAGGAAGTGAAGTCGAGATTCGTGTTAGCGAGGTTTACATGCACCCTTACTACGATACGGAGACTGTCGATAATGACGTTGCTCTACTTAAGGTAAATTATTTTGCAAAGCAAAAGAAAAAGTCAAAACTCTCACGATTGGTTGACTTTGTGTATTAGGGATGGCTTATTATTTGTGTCTGGGGAGAGAGGGGCAGAGAAATTGAATTGTGATCTACAAACTTTCTATGACCCCTCCTCTTAAAGACCCTGAAAAAATTCCCCCCCCCCCCCAAAGAAGATCCACAAATATCTTAGATCCGCCTTCCCCACCACATAAAGTACGTAACCTTTTCTTATGGCTTTCTTTTCACGTTAAGTACAGATGATTTCCTCTAAACTAAATAAGAAATGGCGTTTCGTATTGACAGGTTCGGAATTGTGTGGAAAACGAGCGATGATTTAAAGTGTTTTCTTGAAAACGTTCAACGAAGTGTTCTTTAAACCATCTTAGGACCGAGATTTATGACGGTAGAATAAGTTTTTTAATGGAAGGGATGCATATTGGCACTAGTAAAACAATTAAGAGTCAGCATGTCCATGCCTTTCACAATGACAACACTTGTAACATGAAAAACACCCCATGGTGCAAAAAAATAATTTAGAAAGTGGTTTTAAATTGCTATTCAATGGATGACAGTAGAAACACCATCAAACCCTTATAGAAACTTAAATGTAGGGAGGCCCCCAGAAGCTACAGCATTTTTAGAAATTTTTACTGCTGAAAGAATAATTTTTGATGTTCAAAAATGATTTTTGTTTCTAGTTTGGTCGGTGTTTTTTGTGTGACTCCTTACCCTCCTGGGACGGGCCTAAAAAATTATGACCCCCCCCCTCCCTCAAGAGGGTTGAAAAAATTCTTCACCCCCACCAATTTCCGCTGTCCCCCAGAGATAAACAATGGCTGGTCGTTGCGCTAGCTGCAATGGGCACTGCGTACAAATGGAGGTAAAAAAAAAACAATAGTCTGTTAGAGCGTATTTCTTAAGCCTAAAAATGTTTTACACAATCCATTACACTGTGAAACAAATATTAAAGTTATAAATTGGAAAAGAAAAGATTCACATGCTGAAAATTGCACCACCTGCGTACAAATCCCAATAGTACAAGTGCGAATATTAATTATTGATGATTAAGTTGATTATCATTTATAATATTGTTGTAATATGGTTTACAAGTGTTATATGAGGTTTGAAAATTGAACTTGCAAATGGAATGTTTCCTAATATTTCCTTTGATTTTATTTAATATAGCTGAATACTCCTGCACCATTGGGACCTTACGTCGGTTCTGCCTGCCTTCCACGACAAGAAACCCCCTTGCCAAAAGAGCGACCGTGTGTTATTCTAGGTTGGGGCAAGGAACGCCATGCGGCCATCATGGGAAGCAATGTCTTACAAGAAGCAGAAGTACCCATTGTTGGACGTGATGAATGTCTGGGAGTGTACGATGATTACTACATCAGTACGAACATGTTCTGTGCCGGATACAAACGTGGCAGAGTTGACTCATGTGCTGGTGATAGTGGTGGACCATTGCTGTGTGAACTCAATAACCGGTGGTATGTGTTTGGAATTACCAGTTTTGGTGAGGGATGTGGCCGAAAAGACAAATATGGTATATATTCAAGAGTACCGAACTATTCTCATTGGATAGAGAGAATTATGGAGGAGAAAAGGTGAAGTGACTAGGGTTATCAAATAACTAGTTAAACAATTATTATGAGGTGTGCTGCTAAGAACTGTTGCCCATGGAAATGAGTTAAATTTGTACAGTTAGCATTTGCTTCAAAGACTGAAATCACAAGGATTAACTGGTATTCGTGTTCTGACGTCTGCGAGAAGGTTGTCTAACAGTGACTTCTGCTATGTCCACAATGACGAGTTTGATTACCTGTAATGTTCAAGAAATAGTGTCATCGAGCTCAATCACTATGGCAACTTCAGGCCAGGTCTACTGTAAGCTATGGTCTGTAAAATTCTGATGGTGTTTCATAGTTTAGCCAAATTTTCTGAAATTCAAAACGTTCAGAAATCGTCACTGTCGAATTCACTATAGTTTAGGGCCCAAGCTCCCATAATGATTTCTCGAGAATTAGCATTGGTGCTGCTGTTGTAAAAAGCAAGAGCGTCAGTAGTTATGTTTAATAGAAAGTGAAAGAAATTTACACAAGGTGGTACCTGATTCTGCACAAATTTAATATGTGACCATTCACCTGCATCTACAATTCCTCTCCAATAATTTTTGTTGCGTCATCAAGTGTTGATTCATTGGCATAAAATGTAACAAATCCACATCACTTTTGACGGCAGTTAAGTTAAACTTGAACCTTATTAACAACTGTGTGTTACAAATTCTTATAGAGATTCAAAAGTATTTTTGAGTATTTGAATCTTCCAGATATTGGATTTCAACACTGACAACTCCATTTGCTAGGTCACATTGACAGGTGTTTGAAATTTCACACTAGATAACTGAATAAGATGTCTAATAAGATAATTGAAACGTTCTTCTGTTGTCCAAAATGAACTTGTACCTGTACGAATTTTTTTTTTAATTCTGTTGAATTGACTTTGCCATAATATTTACAAATTATTTTGGCCATGGTGAATAAGGCTATTTCTGAATGTACATTTTAAAATATTGTATAGTACAGTCAATAGAGTGATTAGTTATTGTGAAACAATAGCATTTTCAATTTGTAAATAGTGTACATATAAACAAAAATGTATATATTCATTTAATAGATTTGAGAGTAAAATGGTTAGAAAAACTATTGACTATAGCAGGTGTTGTCATTAGGAGCTCATTAATATGTGCACATGTCTCAAAGGGGTTTTCTACAGGGTATATTAGCAGCAATACCACGGGTCCACCACTTACTTAACCCGTAGCCGCCTATAGATACGAACGTACGCCTTCAACGTACAACAGCGAAAAACTAAGTCCCAGCGCGAGATCAGTGAGGGGGCCCCGGGGACCCCGAGTAAAGCGAGCAGTCACAGCCCAGTGGTCAGTGTCGTTGGCTCCGAACCAAGAGCATGGCAGTTCAAATCCGAGAACCGACCCAAGTACTAAAAAAAGGGTCTGAAAGTTTTTTCAGGCAGTTATGGGTTAAAACTTCCCAGAACTTTGAAATAAGGACCTGTGTGGGAAGAAGACAGACACTTTCTTCAAGTAATGTCCAGTTCAGCTAAGGACGAGGAAAAAAAGGCTAAAGCTGAAAATAGTGCAACACGCAAATTGATATTTTTTAATATCCTTTGGCAGCAGTGTAAAATCAACCCCCCCCCCCCAAACCAAAAAAAAAAAACAAAAAAAAACAATAAGCAACCAAGTTAATTTTAATGTATTGTTCACCTTGTAAAGTATTGATATCCTCCTACTACAGAACAGCCACCCATGTAATCCCACGTAGTATTATAGTTCAAAGTTAAATGAAAAACTTCGCCATATCTACTTTTGGTTGCAACAGTCAAATTTTTTGCTTTACCATCAAAAGTAAGTCAGTGGGATTTATTTAATGCGATTTCCCTATCGACAGGTATCCTTGTACAAATGTCTGGAATTTAACATGGTGTTAAACTTATTAACTAGACGGGTAAAAACAATAATTTTCAGGGATTCAGAGCTCCTGGACATCTTTTAAGTTTTCTAGTTTGCAAAGATTTTGGCCGCATGAGAATTTATCCCCAGTATGCTGAAATCAGTACTTTGATGCATACAATTAATAGTCTATACATTCTGCTAGTGAATTCGTCTTTTCGTTGAAAGGAAAAGTACTCATTTCCAAAGTGCGGGACAACCATGCTCTGTCCAGAAATTTTGACAAAACCTATATTACACGATGGTACAGTGTTGGATAGCCGTTCATGTTCGTCACGCGTGGAAATAGTGACGTGGAAATATTGACTGTAATAGGAAAACGTAGTAAGTAGTATTATGGTAGCAACCTATGCTATGATACATACGTAGTCGTTAGTAACCTTTCTTGCAGGCATGTGGTGTATGTAACGTTAGGCTGTAACGTAACACAACGAAACTACAATAGGATGTCTTTTATTTTACACTTGGACTGTCTACATTGGGTTTTACCATCAGAAGTCTTATGTCATTTACTTGGCAGTGACACTCAACTCACCATCGTTGCAACCCATGGGTAAGCTCCTACACAACAAGCCAAAGCCACAGAGGAAAAAGCGAGCCAAAGCAAAGTGATAGTTGTGTTTACTTTTAGAGCTTACGAACCCAAACTGGGTTATCTGCCCCACGACGATGACGATGTTGGCCGTTAGATGACAGCGGCAACCCGGTGGTGCACCAATCGTTCACCAGAAATTAGAGAAGGAAGGATACGGGTAAGTGTGTGAGTGTGTGTGTGTGGGGGGGGGGGGGGGGGAGGGTGAAGGGGTAGGGTGAAGGTAAAGGAGCAGGAAGTAGACGAGTAGGTAAGGGGAGGGAGAGGGGTGGAATAGTATTTAATTCAACGCCAGTCTCAACTAAAATAGAATCGAAAAGAAGAAAAATCACCCATCTTACTGAAAGTACAGGTGAACAAAACAAAACCGATGATGAAACAAAATCACGAATATAAAAGATATGATCTAGCCAATGAAGTTTAAATGAAAGGCTGGCCAAGCACCAAATGAACACTGGTAAACAATCTCCCCCCCCCCCCCGGGCGAAACACTACCCCTGGCGAAGCCCGTGCAGGTGGGGTTAACCTGATCCTGATGAAAGAGCTTGGCGTTTGATTTCACGACTTTAAACTGCCGGAAAACTTGGAATCTTTGGAAGTTTTGTTTGGAATGATATCATATCTTTTTTGTACAAATTGACAAAATCCATTTTTTTTCTTAGCAATTAAGACATGAAGGGGTCACGAATTTTTTTACTCTGTCAAGGAAAGCGGGATCAGGATAGAAAAAGCTAGAAGAAAAATATAATTCTAGGCGTAAAAATGGCACTTTTAGCAGCTAAAATTCCAACACGCATTGGCTTGTGGAAGGGGCAGGGGGATGAAATTACAAAATTAATGAAGGTTATAAGGACAATTTGACCTCTACCCTTCGACTATTCAGTTTGAGGTGAATTGCCAATCCTCTCTTGCTTCCCCCCCCCCCCCCAAGATTTTACCACACATTTTATAGTACCATATTGTATACCTTAATTTTTTTTCTTTAGTTGTTTTTGGTCTTTTAAAGTCATGAATCTGGTTTCCGCGCTTCTTAAATTTGGGAGCCCTGTATTCTTTACCCCCCCATATATAACTGTGACAATGTATACTGTTAGTACTGCTAGCTCAGGAAAAAATATCCATGGAACATGTATAAATTCTTTATTAGATTCTATATTTGTTCGCTTAATAATTTTCTTGAACAATAACAATAAAAAGCAGCAGCGTTCAAGTAAAAAACACTAAACTTGTGTCGGTGTGTGTGTTTGGTGAGTGACCAAAACCCCCGAATAAAAAAAAACCGCCTCTGCAACGACAACTAAATTATAAGGTACCGGAATCAAGAGGAAGTCTGGTAGGTGGCTCCATTTGTTGACAGCAAGTGGAACTTCATAAAATTGCAAGGTTTACAAAGTGTCTCAACAGATGATGACGCGCAAGCAAGCTTAGTAGATTTTTTTTCAGACCATTGTGGAAAGCGGCTCTTTTTTTTTATACAGGGGGCTTTGAATTAACACAAATGAAAAGAAATAAAACAGTCTTTATCCGATTGATGCTATTTAGCGAGCAATTCTGCAAATACGCCAATACGGAATCCCAAACGGAGGGAACTCAATAATTTCCCAGACCCGTTGGTCTTGATACAGGTGCTCTAATAAAATGCAAACCACGCTCATCCGCTTCTTGCTGTATGATTGCAGAACGTTGACGTTTTGGTTCACAACGACTTTCTTAGCATGAATCTGGAAGGAAGAATGCTTGTCAACTCGTTTTTCCTCTTCAGCTTTAAAATAAACGGTTAGTTTATGACATATGCTTCAGTTTTAAATCGGTATTTATTCAGGCTGACTGATCCTGGGTAGGCTACTGATTCATCAAAACTGGATCAACCGCTGTGGAGACTAGATTTCGTATGGTCAGTCATAACAGAAGACGAGAGGCGGCTCGCTTCATCGGCTCCTGGTCATAATTATTGACTTTCATGGCATGTTTAAAGCTTATACACATGACACATTAAAATTGTGGTAATTATGTAGTTTAACCAACCACTCTAAATCACTCAACTTCTTTACCAACCGACGCAGATCATCCTCTTCCCACATCACATTAAAAAACCGGTGTAAATGTGTTTTAAGGTGTAACATTGAAAACACCTAAAACGATAGTTGCGATCGTGTTGAAGCGCCGGCCATCTCGCAGGAGACAGAGTAACAAGAAAACCTGATTTGCATCGGAATTTTTTTTTTGAAAGTAAATGAAAAAAAAAGTAAATGCTGTCTTGCATGTTATCCAACCTAACCTAACCACAAAACCGCAGTAAATTGGCTAAAAAAAAAAAAAAGAAATAACATACAACTTTCCGTTTTCGGTAGTTTTCTCTAAATCACATTTTCGTGCTACTCTCTGTCCCGGAACATGGCCACCGCTACAACTCGGCCGAGCCTATCGTTTTATGTGGCTTCAAAACGTGTTTCAAAAACAAAAAGAACATTTCCCCGCATTTTTTTTTAAAACGTGAAATGAGAAGTGGATGAAGAACTGCGTCGGTAAGTACGAAAATTTAGTGATACTACACAAATACAAAATTATTTTACAACAAATAATTGGCAACAATTATCACAATAAACCTACTCCGACTGTATGTAAGAAGCTATTTCCGGTCTATTGTCAAAAACTGCTAATTATTATAGAAAGAACTATTTTCAATAATGGTGTCTTCTGTGATGAGATGAAATTTGTACAACATTTGCAGCTGTGATCAAATTAAAGTAAGGATGTATGCGATGTCAGTGTACACAAGTGTAGTAGATTAGATACAGCAAGTCAATCGGTACAAAAGTTAGAAAGCTAGCCGTAAAACTAAAATCACTGCGTCTGTCCCGACCCATGCGGCATAGACCTTTAGTGTGACCTTGGACAAGAATATCAAGGTCAAGTAACCATAAATTGTGTCCCTAGCCAAGTCTATAGATACAATGCCATATGCGTGCTTTGCTAGGTTAGGTTAGTTTTATTGTCCAACAATAGAAGTTTCGAACTAAAATTGGTGACCGAAGATATCATGTGAGTATATGCCATTGTGCCACGATGCTTTTGGGACTGTTTAGAGCATCTAACCAATGATCAAATCCGGGACCAGACACAAAAGCGAACGCACCAATCTGTGTTCTCCCAAGTACACATCGTCCACCGATTCTGTTGCGCGAACACAATGCTACGATGACGTGGAAGGACTGGAGTCGATCCCTTGGAATCTGGATGGCAAAAGATTCCTCAAATTCGGGCTCTAAAGTCTTTTTCTTGATGGCTGTCTTCTTGGATTTGACGAATTTTCCAGAAACAAAAAGAGTCACTTTAGAATATAATCCAGCTGAAAAGAGAAAGGACACGTTATGGTTATTGCGTAAATCTGATAACAAATTATTGAGGTATGTGACTTTCCTGTTGATTTCAATGTTTTTACTTAAAACTACGCCAGGTTTTCCTAATACAATAAATAGGCTTGTTTTCCTTCTTCGGCAAACTCTTTATTTTTCAATGGATTTTCCTCGTGACTACGACCTTCCTTGATTTTAAATTACGATTTGCAGCGAAGTGCCAAAATTTATTGGGCTGCTAAAAACCTTACAAATTGCTGGCATACGCATTGGTACACACGGTCGCAGTATTCCCATTATTTATTAACGTAGTGACGTTACATCATTGAAATAGCTCTAGTTCATGCTTTAAAGACACCAGAAGCAAAACACTAGCAGCTATAATAAAACAAATGTTTGAGATACCCTGTTACTATGTACTTTGCTGTCATTAACTATAGAAGATTAGCTAGCAGTCGGCATTTAAGAACGATCTTACGACATCACCTCATCACTAATCTAGACTGCAAGAAAATAGACTTATCTGACGAACGGCGGGTTGAGAATCAATCCTGGAGGAGGGCTACATTGGGGTTTGAATTTATGTTGAATGGTTTTTGTCAGAATTTGCCTCCGATCATATTCGACAGTTTCGACAATTTTTCAAGTTTTATTTACCCTACAGTCAAACCCACCTTCCCCCGACCCTCAGTCCCTTCCTTGGGACCCGCCAGTTTAGCTGCCATGATAGGACCAGTGACCCAGACAGACCTGGTGCGATGACACTGGGCCCCGACCGACCATTTATTCTCATTCGATTTTGCCAGCTGGCAAGGAATTATTGCACAGGCGTAAACTCGCGTTGGGGGGGGGGGGGGGGGATGCCGGTGATTCGTTCCTGCTCCCCCTACCTCCTTCCCCCCACGGTTTTGCCAGAAAAATCTGAAGATCTTTCTTTTGGTGTTCATTCCTGGCTTGTGTGAAAAGTCCAGCTGTTTTATTGCGTATTACTGCACTCTGAATATCATGGAGCAACTTAGGTTGCCTAATGGTTAGCACGGCTATTTCTCGTGCAAGAAGTCCAGGGTTCGATCCTGACCTCAGTCAGCCCTGGCATTTTTGTGAAGAGAAGGGCCCATGTGCATGTCGAATGTGGCACGTAAAAGATCCAAGGAATTTATGACTGGAATTACCTAGCAAAATTGTCCTGCTCTTCTTCTATCGCTGTGGCCTCGTCTGGGAGCAGGTCAAAACTGCAGCACTATGAATATTACTTAAGGCTTTCGTTACGGGCCCTGAATTCGTGTCTGCTGCATGTCAGTTAGTAGTATATCAAGGGGCCCCCTTTGGGGTCCCTCCGACGTCCCTCCGACCTGCTAACTTTAGTCATTTACGCCCCTGGACCATTCAAACACAAATTTCCTAAACTGAAAGCATAGTGTGCAATTAGATTAGGGGTTGTTTAACTTAAAGCTTTGTAGTGTTTCTTTTCTTTTTTCCTCCCATTTACAGACAGTGGCAGAACCACGCAAGTTTAGCCTCCTTGCAAAAAATGCATGTGGGGCCCAATCCTTCCACCCTTTTTTTGCACGAAACTATGGGTACGTTGAATTTCGGTGACTCGACTCAATGATTTTTTTTGCTAGTCCAGGGCGGGGGGATAAGAAGACACGTTAATATTTGCTCCACCGTTGTGGATATTTCTTTTCCTTTATTCATATTTCCGAAATTCCTTCTAGCTTCCCATCTATCTCCTGATGTTGTCTCTTATCGTTAAGAATATGTTACGTAATTGTCGATGTTTACAGGTCTATTGTCGCAAAGCAAAACCCGAAAATTCTACCTCCAGAGGCGTACCTACTCGAAGGGAAAAACAAGGTTTTCGGGGGAGCGGGGGTGGGGGGAACGCAGAAATTTCCGATCAGATTCCGTTTTTCTTTCCCGCAATTGTACTTGGGCTTTATGTATGCTATTTCGCTCTTTTAATCCCGTTTTAAAAGTAGTTTTGTCATTCATCTTGTTTTTTCTTTCTCCGAAGGAAACCCATCTTCTTTCTTTTTTTGGGGGTGGGGTGGGGGGGGGGGGGGTGGGGGGGGGGGGGGGGCCCCCCCCCCCCCCCACCCCACACACACACACATATTCGGCATTGTGCGCTTCGAGAACTTCGCAACATATATTTGCTGAACCAATAATACTTCACACAATCGTGTAAAGTACTGCTGCAGTCTATGATTAACTTTCGTACAAAAAATTGTCAATAATTGTACCTTGCGTCTATTGGGGGGACCGTGGAGGTGAAATTGAACCCATTTGCCCCCCCTCCCCCCCTGCCTGCAACCAACTCTCCACTGCTTAGATCTTGTAATTCTCAGTTTATGAATATTCGGATGAGTATTCTTACCAATATCCTTTTCTCTTTTGGGTGTATGGACGTTCTTGGCCTTGTGGATCCCGACCACTAAAATTCCTCCGTCTGGATTGAAGGATAGGGAAAGAAAAAGTTCTCCTTTTGTTCCTTCAGACATGTGCTAAGAAAAAAAAAAAAGATGTTAGCTTCGGTTTTTACAGTTAAGGTAAAACATACCACATGAAATTTTCGTTTTCCTCACCCACCCTTCGTCTGAATGATCTAGAAAAGTTAAAAACTTAGCTGATTCATTACACTGCGTTATTCCGAACTTGGCGGTTGTCTTCAAAATGCTCCCTCAAAAGTATCAACGGTTTTAACAACATGCCAATTGTTAGGAATGTATACGAATTCCCATTACTACAGTCCCAACACAAAACTAATAAGAAAAAAAAACGCACTGGAGGTGATAAGAAATGTGGTAAGCTGTTTAACCCAGGCATGAAACATATAACATTTTTACTGCAAGCGTATAACCCTTTCAGTCACGTTATTACCATACTTTTCCGTTTTCATTGTTGTAAACAGTCCTTATAAATCCCGTATTGGATTCTTACAACAATAGTAAGAGCAGTACAGCAATGCAACCTATTGTTACAATAAGTATACATGCAACAATACTGTGAGTAAAAATGTATAGTTACAACAATACACCCTATTGTTACAATAAGTGTCCATGTATACTTATTACAACAATGCTGCAATGTCGCATTGACGCCCAGCCTGCATGCTTTTCAACTCATCATCTTTATGTACGTTTGCATTCTTACCACGATATTGACCATGGTTTCTTAAAACTGGTTCAGCTTCCACTTCAGCCAAAGCCTGGCTCAAAATTTCATCTTCATCTTCGTCAAACAGTTGGTCAACGCCCAACAAAACAATGAATTTAGCCATAATAAAAATGCAAACATAAAAAAACGATCAAAGCGCAGGGAAATCGAAGGGACGAACGGACAACAATAGACGAGTGGGCGAATACGTCGAGATGCGTGTGCTGTTTCATTGTTGCTGGTCTACCCTCCGTTGTAACAATGAAAAGTCAAGCCGTGCTAAACCAATTTCAGTACCATTAATGGCCGTAAATAAACACGATCAAACGTCGAAAACAGCCTTTTAGTATGACTATAAGAAACTTATAGCCATCCTTTTTTCCAACAATGGGGTGCAATAAGTGATTTATTGGATACTTTTTAAGTACTCGGACCAGAACATGCTCGTCCTTCGGGCTCGGACGATTCTGGCTCCTCGTACGAAAAAACTATCCAATAAATCACTTATTGTACCCCATTGTTGGAAAAAGGATGGCTATAACTATTACATATTCCAAGAACAGGACAGCTACTAAATGGGCTTAAAAGTTAGTCCCCACAGGTGCACCGCAAGTTTTGTAAGGGGGCCCCTGGCAATGCCAAGTCTGCAAATAAAGTAACTACCGGTTCCAATCCACCGACTGACCTTAAAAAACAAGTCAATACAAAAAATCGTGACTTTTGGACCTCAGCTGCTAGGGCACAAGTTCCCCCAGACCCTATACCCTCAATGTCAGTGTTTACCATGGGTTGAGAGTACAATTGTTAGCTTGCTGAAGTGTTTCAATAAATATTAAGTAAAAGCTTTGCATCCTGAAGATTACTACTTAATTTCCTTGACTATAGAAAATCATCTACAAGCAGTCTCAATATGGAGAAGAAAAGTTCACTTTTTTTGGTGAGTGGGGGGGGGGGGGGTTTTAGATTTTTTCAGGGTCTTGAATGACTTGGGAGAGTGTCATTAAAAATAATAGGTGGTCACATTTTCATTTCCTAAAAGCTTCACACCCTACCCTCCAGCCATAAATGTCTGGTCCCTAGGTGAAGTATGCACAAGTGCCTCAACGCACCAGTATTATGTGCCAGCATCAATTGTGAGGGCATCAAAAGCGAACTTGGCATGTTTCTATTTTCTAGCAGAAAATTTGGCTCATTAAGCATAGTTTTACATCATTCTTATCTGTGATGGTGTAGATTCATTTAAGTTTTAAGAAGATAGAGAAATTAAAATTAAAAAAAAAACTAAAGTGCATGTAGAGTAGAATTAGGGCTTGACAACGACGTTCCATTCCGTAGAAAGTTACTTGCATGGAAGAACGACAAATAATGTCCATATACAACTATAGTACTTTTATTTATAGGCAATAGCTGTTGGATATGTAACAGCGTTGCATACAATAATCATGACTAACCAGAACAGTACAACACGTTTGGGATAGTACAGGCTATATAGTTTGTCTTAGTGCGGTCCTAAACCACTAGGTTCATGTGTGCTATTCAAATGCAGCCAGTTTTGCTTTTGATGCCATCACAATCGATGCTGGTGCACAATGCTGGCGCATTGCGTGTGTTCTAGGCGTTAAGTCGTGTTTGTACCACACTTCGTTTAGTAAATATATGTACTGTTTGGACTTTTAAAGGCCTGCCGTAAAAAAAAAATTATATTTTTATGCCTTTATTAAAAAGATTCTAAAAAGATTTATTAAAAGATTTATTAATATTAAAAAGATTCTAAAAAGATTTATTAAAAGATTTATTAAAAAGACATTCTTAACACTGCAAATGTTTTTTTTTTATTAGTTCAGGTTTTTGTTGGAAACTATCCGTATACGTTGACAAATATGTATGTTGCTAAAAACGTTGGTAGGTACTTTGGGTAATAATGGGACATTTGAACGAAAGAGTGCAATTTCAGAAAAAAACACACTTTTAAAGCCGTATGAACCAATTTAACACTTGCGTAGATGAACCGGTTCGATTTATAACTTTACTAGATCATTCAAATCCCGGATGGGACAAACCCTGGGAATGGAACAAAGAAACCTCTCAATAGGGAGCCGCTCCTGCTGGAGATTGGTAGTCTCTCACACTGCCCTAAGAACAGGTCTGGCAGGTACTTTACCAGGGTTGCTTTTCTAGTTGCGGGTTCACATTAGTTTCTTCAGGAAGTTCGGATGAACTAAGCCATTAAAATGGGTCAGTATGTAACATACATTGTCGATGTACTGTTTCATGTACTTGGCAGTGTTTCACCCGTTTATCAAGAGATGTGTTTAACTTCTCACGTAACTCGAACACCTGCGTTGGCACGGAAAGAACAGCTGTTGCAAATAACGTCATATCAAAACTAGATTAAATACAACCAAACGCTAATACTGATAAAAATCGTTCATTCATTTATCAATGTTATGGTTTGCTTGTGAAATAAAGGATTATGAAATGAATAAAACCATTATGGTTTGCGAGTTTAAACCTTGCAAGGGCATAAAATTGAAACATGGAAATTAACCGCTGAGTATGAATATAATATGTTTGTATCGCTACTTTTCTACTGTTATTAACCAAATTTAATGCAGCCACAGTAGAGCAAGTTTTTGTTTGGTTGGTTGAAAGGATATGGAAACAATGGTTATCGATGCAGCAT
>JAHWFP010043353.1:32414-59174 GCA_023313725.1 Lithobius niger | reverse complement strand
TTTAATCATGATTTGTAAAATTATAACACCGAAAAGCAGTACTAATTCCCCACGTGACACGTTGGATTAACGCAAATAAATGCAGCCTCCCCCCCCCCCACCTTTCTCCTTGATTGATAGATAGTTGCTTCGTTTGCAGTGTTGGTCCCATTTACCCCCAGGAACCACCTCGGCCAGAATGGTTTGTTTGGTGGTGTGGTTTGCTGCCTGAAGCGTAACTTGAATTGTTACATCACATGTACACGCAACCTGCTAAAATTAAGCCGTATTATGACCCGACATCTCCCACGACCTACGCAACAGTGCAACAGTACATGCAACAGTGTGTTGCTTCGCAACCTGATTTACGTAGGTCAATTTTCAACCCCAGGTTTCTGAGGATAGCTTGACAACGACATCTAGTGACAGGAAATGATACAATAAACGGAAAGTATCTAAAATTGTGCAAAATCGCTTCATCGGCTCCTGGTAAAAATTAATCGACTCCACAAGTATATACACTTTTAATTGCTCTTCCTGCATTTAGTGTATTTAAAAGTAATAAACGAACACAATGGACCCAACCTTGTGCGCTAATATGTATGGCACATTATTTTTTAGCCCTTTAAAAACGGTAACATTTCGGCCTAAAGGAAATTCAGGGTCATAATCCCCACCACCTTCATTCATCACATGTGCATCCCCCTCCCCCAAATTGGCATGGTTATAATGAAATTAATAATAAAACAAGAAAGTCATGTTAGTTTTTGTCACACTGCATAGATCATTACAACACTTGAAAATCGATAAATTTCAGTAAAATTAAACTGCTGTAATGGTGCTCTCCTAAGCGTTCCTCAAAGTTGGCTTCACTGCATAACGTGGTATTTTGATGCAGGCAATATTTTTACCTCTTACTATCCTCACCATCAATAGTAATTATGGGGGGGGGGGGGGGTGGTCTGCTCCCCCCCCCCCCATCAATTCATTCTTATTTACCCCTTCTACCGTCCGGGTGTGTGATGTTCAATAATATTTGGAGGTGGAGTTTGGCTTTCGGGGAAAATATTTGGGAGGGGTAGGTAGTTGAACACCCTTGAACCAAGAATTTATATTGAACTGATCACAGTTCCTGAAATATTTGAAATCAGATATTCGCTCACTTTGTATTTCATCTTTAACAAAATCTTAAATTTGAATAAAACAAGTGGTTGGGATCAAGACCTTTCCTGTGCCACATGAAATAAAAGATTGACCCTCACTTTTGTTGCACCACGCGATGTTGTTCCATTCCCAGGACACCTGACCTCTTGTCCAAAAAAAATCAATATCTATGTTGTAGCAACGGGAAATCTGGTCACAATTAAGGCAACTGGTGGTCCGATGAAAATCAATCAAAATTTACACAACCCTAATATGTTTAGGAAGTTATTAAATTAGTCTGCATGTTTCTTTCGTTGAAATGGTTATTTGGTGCTTGTCACTATCATCACTGGTGGCTCACAATCATGTAAGATTGAAGACGGTCTGACTAAGAAATATTTAAACAACCATTATTGATAGTCTAGTGCGTAATTCCACTCCCACCCCTTCCCCTCTCGAGTTGTGAGAATGGAACTTTTGTTGTAGCAACTCTGTGGTCCACTCTTGCCACACTGCAACAGACAGAGGAAGGCAGCAACATGGCTAGTGGATAAATCCAAAGCTACAAAATGGATACAGCGGAGTTAGTACCACCAGCACCTCCTACACCCCAACTGAGTCAAGGTCCTGTTAACAGTGACAATCCTACTCCAAAACCAGGTCCAGCAAAGAAATTGGTAATTCCACCGCCTCACGAAAGTGTGTTTCGATATGCCAATCGACGCAAACGCCCAGTCAACAAAAATGCTTGGTGGCGCCTTTTGTGCCGTCTCCTTTTCTCGCATGTTGGCTTATTTTTTTTGGTTTGCGGTTATGCAGTTGGTGGTGCTTACCTTTTCATCGCCATCGAAATGCCCAATGAAAAAGAAAACGTACAACTGAAAAAAGTGCGGTATCTAGAAGTTAACGATTCCATTCATTACCTTGCCAGTTTATTTTGGTACTGGCAAACCCAGAATTTGAGTGGCTCCCAATGGAATGATAAGGTAAGAACAACTTATTTCCCATTCGTATGCAAGGTAAGCAATTTTACATTTGACTCGTTGTAGGTTTACAAAGAAATCAAAACATTCGAACTGTACATCATCAAATCTGTTGGAGAAGTAGATTATGATGGAACAGAAAATGAATGGGACTACGATTGGACCTTTCCAAAGGCCTTGCTTTTAACGATAACCACTATAGCCACAATTGGTAAGTCAGCTATTAAGTAATAATTTTTGTCTGTTACGATCTAACACTTGATGCCAATTTGAAAAACGTATGAAAGCACTATGGTGTCGAAAATTTATCTTCACTCTGCAACTGCAATATATTAAATGTAACAATGATTCGATGTTAGTTATTTAACTCTAAGAAGTATTTGACTCCATCTAAAAGTCTGCGATGGTGAGCAAAGAGTTAATTTTTTCTTGAATTTATAGCACCAACTTTGACCGACAATTCTACACTCACAAAAGCTTGATGTCGTAGTACGTGACGTAATAAAAGTCGTTTCTAAGTCGTTTCTCAAGGCAACCCCAGTCAAATATTGTCGATATTCCCTCACTCTTCAAAAATAAAATGCTAAAGAAAAAACAAAAATGTTTTCATAAACTTAAGAATTTATGTTAATTTTTGAGAAGTTGTTTGGCATTTATTAAGGCTGTACCCGTTCCGATGCAGTACCACAAGGATACAATGGTACAGTGACCAATACCCACACATTTTACAGGTACCAATGCAGCAGTAGTTATTGACGAATTGATCACATACCGTGGACAAAATTTTTCTCTATTGTTTACATATTGTACCAATTTCTACAATTCCTGTAAATTTGTACGCCGGTTAATGTAGTTTTATGATAGTTAGCCCGGATTTTCAGCCGGTCTGAGACAAGCTTTTTACAAACAAACAAGATGCTCTAACACTGCATTAGTAATTCGACGTGTCGTATGGTAGAATAAAAAAAAATCTGTAATTGACGTATGAAGTTGGAACGGCATACGTCAATTCGGCATACGTGAAATCTGAATGCATGGTGTAGGCTACTGAAGAATATCTACTATATTGCACATTATATGAAAAAAAATTGTCTCGTAACTTTTGCTACTACGATACGGAAAATGAGCCAAAATCTTGTATGCGACGATGCAATCACTGACCAGATAAATTTTCATCGGACGCTGATAGCACCATTCAAAAGCTCTCGAAAAAAAGGTTTAAATGGTGTATTTGAACGTCAAAATCGGTCATTTTTTTGGTGAAATTATCGCAAAAAGTTAATCAAGAAACAAAACGGCAGGATAAATCTTACTGCAATACAGCCAGCCGTACTGTGGTATAGCGTCGCCCGTTGCTGCGATTCTCCACATGGATAGTTAGTAAAAAAAAAAAAATCAATATCAGTATCGGTACCGGTGGAAAAAAGTGGTACCGGTACAGCCTTAGCATTTACGAATGAATAAACAACTAAAAAAAAAAAAAAAAGAGAAATGGAGAGAGTGGATCGGTCAGTAGCCTAATTATTTAGCCTGAATGACCTCTTTGGAATAAATACGTTTTCCTGCAGGTTATGGCCATATCTGCCCGAAGACAAACCTTGGTCGTATAGTGTGTGTTGTGTACTCCATCATAGGGATACCCCTATTTTTTCTGTTCCTGGCCAACATTGGAGACACAATGGCAAAATGGTTCACGTAAGTAGTACCCCACCATATTCTATTTGCTGTTGTGCGGCCGTCTTTGTGGTTTCGTAACTCTAACTATGAATATTTGATTGGCAGGTATTCATACAGCCGACTTTGCTGCCATTGGTGTCGCATGAGACGCAAGAAATCAGAATATCGCAAAGGAGTCGATTATCAGCCAGTACCCAAATCAGTTATGCAGACAGTTTCAACGGAACAAGTTGGTCCCGAAGAATACATGCCCACCGATGATGTTCTGGTTCCCATCATGATCAATCTTGTCCTCTTGGCCACTTACATCATATCGGGAGCATTCCTCTTCTCCAGCTGGGAAAAATGGGATATGGTATCAGCTGGTTATTTCACTTTCATCACTTTGTCAACCATTGGGTTTGGAGATCTTGTTCCCGGCAGAAGCTTCCATACAGAAGACGATGACGGCGATGTATTCGACTTCAGTTCAACTTTCCGAATGCTCATCACCTGCCTCTACTGTGCATTTGGCATGGCCACTGTATCAATGTGCATCGCACTGGTGCAAGAGCAAATAGCGCTGAAATGCAGACGTATTGGTGAAGACATCGGCCTCATCAAACCACGCCCTAAGTAAGAATAACACAGCCAAATGAAGAACATTAACGGTTGAGGGTTATTTTAAAAACGTTTAAAAGTTAAATAATGTTTCTTCTAATGGCCATGCTGACATGTTATATGATTGTGTGCAAAGGAATGTAGGCCACTCCTCTGGTAACAGAAATAAATGTGTGTGTGTGCATTACAAAGTTTCATGCTCCTTGTGAACACAATTACTTCTATAATTTTTTTTCTTTTTTAGGCAAGCTTCTTTCAGGAACAAAACCAGAATAAGGTTAGTCTGGTGAGAAGGGGGGGGGGGGGGGCAGGAAGCAATCATAAATTTTAAAACTCCATAGGGGTAAGGTGTAGAGCACTACAGCATACCTTACAGGTTGCCATCAAATTTGGGTTTAGGTTTGGGGACTGGAATGGAACTCATCTCAGATCAAAGTTTTAATTTCAGCTTTAGCTAAAAATTCAGGGTGGCGTTCTACCTGAAAAACTAGGAAAATTCAGGGAATTTATCAAGTCTGGAAAAATCAGGGAATTTGAACATTTTCCGGAAAATCTTTCACCTATAAAGAATACGTAATTCGGATTAAATTTTTTACTTCTAAAACTTTCACTTTGTTTCAGTTAAGACTTCATTTCCTTTTGTTTCATTTCTGAAAAAGCAAAAACTCCTTAGGCCCATGTGGGACGTTATGTGATAAGAGTTTTTAGATTTCTTTAAATCGTGGCCTTTTCTTACTCTTTACCAATACTAGTTAGGGCGGTGCAATTTTGATTTAGCAAAGCAATGCCAATGCCAATGCAATGCCAATGCAGTTATTGCGATTTGAGTGAAATGTAAACAAACATTTTTAGACCTGTACCACACCTTCCTTCGACCAAAAAAAAAAAAAAAACAGGGAAAAGTGTTAGTATTGATTTGGAAAACTTGGAAAAATCAGGGAATTTCATCATGAGCTTTTGAACGCTACCCTGAAATTGGATTCCAAAGTTTATTTCTTTCGCCAAAAATTACTGTTTAAAAGTCCCCTAGGATGTGGGTTCGGGAACCAGCCGCAATCTAAGACTTTGGTTATCATAAAAATTATGGTGTCGTATGTTCCTAAAACAAGTTTTGTGTCGCGTGAAGCAAAAATGTTTAGCACACAATTCTGGACAGAACATATTTTAGGTAAAACCAACAACTGTATTTCGAAATCGTATTCAGTTTACCACCCTTAATTTGCAGAAAGGCTCCTTTGTTCAATTGGTTGTTATAGTAACCTTCGGTAACAAAGTGCTCTTGCGAGCTTTTTAACACCCCGAAATGGACATGGTTAGGATGTTATCCAGTCTTTTCATCAATCCTAACCAAAATTGTTTAGCTTAGATAGGGACTGGCCTACACCTATTTAAAGGTGAAGTGGCGAACGCTTATGGTGATTTTCGTTTTCAAAATGCTCTTGCCAGCTTTCTAATAGCCCAAAATGGACATTATATGTATCCTAATAGGTGGGGATTTCTTTCCATAAATCCTAACAAAATCTAATAGCCCGAAACGGACATGCTTAGGATATTCTGAAAGGTGAGGATCTATTCTTTCTATCAACTCTAATCAAAATTGTTTAGCTTAAATAGGGACCGTCCTACGCCCTCGCCCTCTTAAAGGTGCAGAGTACCAATTTCAAAGTGCCATTGTAATGTTCATATTTGTATTTCTATTTAAGCTAAACAATTTCGGTTAGGATTGATGGAAAGAGTAGATCCCCACCTGTCAGAAAATCCTAACCATGTTCATTTCGGACTATTAGAGGGCTCGCAAGAGCACTTTGAATTTGAAAATTACAATACACTTTCACCGCTACACCGTTACATCCTCACCTTTAAATAGGCGTAGGACGCTCTCTATCTAAATTATATAATTTCGGTTAGGATCCATTCAAAGAATAGATCCCCACCTTTCAGAAAATCCTAAGAATGTTCACTTCGGGCTATTAGAGGGCTTGCAAGAACAGTTAGAATTTGAAAATTAACATACACCTTCGCTGCTATGCCATTACCGCTTCACCTTTAAATGGGCATAGGACGCTCCCTATCTATATTAAACAATTGTGGTTAGGATTGTAGATCACCACCCTTCAGAAAATTCTAAGCCTGTCCATTTAGGGTTATTAGAACACTCGCGAGGGCACTTTGAAACCGAAGGTCACTATAACAACAAAGGAGCGCTCGTGCAAATTAAGGGTGGTAAACTTGAAATACAATTCTGGAGTTGAATGGTTGATTTTACATCGCAGTTACCCTTGATGTGCGTCAATTTCGGGCCCCAAGCCATCTTACTATCGCTCACATCAACTTCTGCATTTTCCCTCCCTTTTCTCAAAAAATCTCAGTTCCGAAAACTTAACGCACAATTTCGAATAAAATCCTCACCCGATTCTTGAGGATTTTCAACAGACAGTATTCGTCACGCACTAATAGTTTTAAAAGCTCGTAACTACATCGTTTTGGACATCATGATTCGCAAACGGCGCTCAGCGTGGCCCACTGTATGCATTGGGCCTACTCTCAAAATCGATGAGAGAAAGGAAAGAAAGTGAACACACCTTTCTTGTATAAAATTTGACTGGCGTCAATTTTCTATTACATTATAGCATGGAAAAGGTTGATCAGCTGTCAAGCTAGTAAGGCTGTACCAAACAGATTTAGCAGAGCAGATTTTAGCAGATTTTGGCAGATTTTGTGCTGATCTGTAAAAATCAGTTCGGCTAACAAAAACCTGCAGATTTTCGATTTTTGTCAGGCCCTTGACAACAGAATTGTTTCACCGCATGTTTTGTTACCTTTTGTTTTAATTTGGGCTAGGCCTACATGTTTTACATTGTGTAGGCTAAGTTTAAAATGGACAAATATTTACTTATTTGGGTAAAAAAAAATTTATTCCGATGTTTGCATTAGTCTACAAATTTGTTACCCTACAAGTTTGTGTAAGCCAGAAAACAAAATTGTTAAAAATCGGTAGCGATCGGTTCGGTTAAATCGGATCGGTACACCAATCAATTTGTGGCTGATCGGATCGGAATCTGTTCGGCAGAAAAAATGCTGATCGGTACAGCCTTACAAGCTAGTGTCGAAAGAACCAAAAAACAGAAACTAAAATCCAAGAGGGCGCCCGTTTTCCATCCGCAACACATCAGGCCATGCAAAAAAAAAATGGTTCTCAGGCCCTCCCGCATCGTTTTTTTTTTGTAAGACATAAAAGTAATTGACGCGCCAATAGCAACTTTTCCAAATTCAACATTAGGTTGAACACTACTGTTGTGTCAATAGGCTACTACATAATCCGCCGCATCAACTAAATAACCTCTTATCAAATTATTTTTTGGGGGTTTCTAAAAATCCGAACTACGCTTGCTTCGAATAAAAATGTCCGAAAAATAGCTTTTTAAATGCTGTGTTGAACCAGCATTTTTTTTTAATGCAGGGAGTCAGCCTTCCTCTTGAAGTAATATCTTTGCTTCATTGAGAAAAAAAAGCTTCAACCACTATTTGGATGGATTGCTTTCGGAAGACGAACGTTTTGTTACATCACATGTGCTGGTGTTCATTTGTTTTAGTTCTGAAAACTACAGACTCTACAAAAACTATAAATCAGAATGTCGTAAGTATTGTCGCAAACTGAATGTGGGACAAAAACTGTACGGGATTAGGGAATTTTAAGGCGGATTTAGGTGTAAGTCACCATTGAAAACGTCAAATACAACCTTTGATAGTTGAGACTTGATCATCCAATAAAAATTAACTTCAGTAGCTATGAAAAAGCCTTTTTTATTTTTTACCACAAAATGCGTTAAAAAATAAAATAAAAAAAAGCCTCATCCCTCATCAGTTTTCAACTTTCTGTGCCCGAGAACCATTTTTTTTTTTTTAAACTTTGCACGGCCTTTAACTTCCGCATTTTCCTGTCTTTGGATTCCATTTTCTCGAAATAGGTGAGATAGAAAAAAAAAGTGCATACACCTTTTTTGTATAGAATTGAACTGGCTTCAATTTCCTATTACAATATAGTATGCAAAATGTTGGTAGATGTCGAGTTATTTAGGAAAAAGAGTACTTTGCCGGCTCTCCTGTCTGGCCGGCTGAAAATTGTTTCTATTGCCCGGAGGAAATATACATTACCTGTCTTTTTATTGCATTCTTCCCTGGAGGATGCTTCTCTCGCTGGAGGATTCTTCAAATCGCTGTTAGATGCGCATGCACGACCCCTCTTATTGACGGCCGTTTGTTGATGTCTTCGTTGGTGTTGTTGATGACAGTCTTGATCCATGAGGCGGACATCGTTGTAAATGTTACACTGGGCAAAAAACTTGGGCGGCTAGGAAGAGTTGGTTTATGACTCTTGCGAAATTCCAGTTTTTTTTGTTTGATTTGGAACCATAATGCATGTGTTGGTTAGAGAAGCCTTTCAGGTTCAACGGCAGTGATGCTCTTGGTGCGGGCTTGTCAGTTGATTGTGAAGGCTTGCAGCTTATTTGGTTTGACTCGAAGGTGGTTCTTTAACAGAGTTAAGATGTTGGAGGATCCACTGTTGCGGCGATTCTGCGGTGCTTTTGATGGGGAACCTAGGGTGAACATGAGGTCACTGTCAGGCTCAATCAGAGCGATCAGTTGAAAGATTGTTGCAGTATTGGTGATGGGGTACAGTGCTGTTCTGTTGGACTGGATTGTATAATCCTGAATTCGTTGGAAGGTCTGTTGTAAGAGTCTTGAAGAATAACCCTTTGTCATGGGAGAACTGGTATTGATGGTGTGATTAGAGGAGGCGGGCGCTGTTTGTTTTGGACGACTAGTTCCAGACCAGTTGTTAGAGGCTTGCAGCGAAGCTTGTGTCTTCACACATGACATGATTGTTAGTTCATGGTGAGACTAGACGACAACGTTCATCTTGCCCTTGTGTTTGATGCGTGAGTTGGTGACGTTTGAGGTCGGTTGATTGAGGCCAGCTGACTCAGTTGGTCATGATGACGTGAGTGTTAGACGTGGATGACGATTGTCTTGGTCTTCAGAACGATGTGTGATTTGTGGTGCCGATGGAGACACACTGTCTGTTTTGGGCCTCGACTGCTTGAGGCTCCCGTCATTGGGAGTGTGTTTGTCAGGAACAGTGTAAACAATGATGGTTGTCTTGATCTTAGGTTGATTGGAAATTTGTGAATCGTGGTCAAGACAAGTCGTCCGGGGCAAGTTGACTGATTCTTGGCTTCAGTTGTTTGAAACTTCCCTCATAACGTGGGTTTGAGTCACGAACGAGGTGAAATAACGACCAACCGACTTGATCTTCAGATTGATGTGTGATTCGTGGATCATGGTCGAGACAAGTTGTCTGGGACAAGCTGTCCGCTTCTTGGTTTCAATTGCTTGAAAATTCATTCAGAACGTGAGAGTAAGTCACGAATGAGACGAGACGAGACGATGATCGTTTTGATTTTCAGGGTAGAAGTGTCACTTGTGGATCACGGCTGGGAGAAGTTATCCGGGACAAGTTGTCACGTCCTCGTCAAATCATCCCTTGCGTTGATGTGGGTGTGTTCTGGATTGGGCTGAACTGTGCGAGATAAATCGTAGTTACAGTTTTGATGAGACGAGAAGGTTATGTGTTGCACCTGTCCTGTTCTTCTGCTTGCTTTGAAGAATGGTGATTTTCAGACCAGCTGTTGGTTGTCTAACTTTTTTTTTGTTTGGTGCTTGAAGCTTTCCACGTGACATGAGTGTTTTTCAGAAAGAAAACGTTTGTCATGGAGTGGCTTCAGTTACTTGGCTTGGCATGGTTTGGCTTGGCTTGGCTTGGGTTGGTTTCTCTTTTTTTTGAATGACCCAATAAGATGACAGTTATCTTCGTCTCAGGTTGTTGCGCGATTCGTTGATCATGGTGGGGAATGTCAGTTCGATTCTTATCCTTAGTTGCTTGGAGATTTCCTCGTCACATGAGTGTGACAACACGAGTGAGGCGAGGCGATGATGGGTGTCTTGGTCTTGGATAACGACTGAGAGGAGCTGTCTTGGGACAAGTTGTCTGATTCTTGCTTTAATTGCTTGAAAACATCACTAATGACGTGAATGAGACGAGACGATGGTGGTACTGGTTTTCAGGTTTATGAGTAATCTTTGGATCATGGATGAAAACGAGCTGTTTATGTGGGAGTACTCGCTGCGCTGATGTACGAGTGGCATGCAGAGCGTGTGTATAGATTCCACGACCTCTTGCAGACAACGCATTAGATATAATTAATCGTGTGTGCCACGTACGCGCGGTTAGTCTCAAGAACTCCGGAAAGTTGTATAAAAGCCATAGTTATTTATTTCCAGTGGTCGCATGGGGTGGGATGTTGTTACAGCTGTATGCGACGGTCCGACCTATACTGCTTCACTGCCCCTTGGTAAAAACTCGTCTCTGTCACAGTTGAAGACCATAATTCAATCAGTTTAAAGTTGGTTCATTCAGCGCTTGGGAAAACATACTTGGCTAGCGTGAGTCCTTCCTCTTAAGGGAATCTCCAGTTGCGTGGAAACTGCCGATTTCACCATCCCATTTTCGCTGGAATACCAGTTAGGCCTATCAAAATGGCGGCTCAAGACGAAACACGTCTTTCTCCCTCAAAAACCAAGGAAGAGTTTTTTTCCAATTTAAACATGACGCAATATAGGGGCTCGCCTTCGCTCAACAGTAAAACAGTAAAAGGAAACAATCGTATTACAGTGAAGACAATACATTGCCCGCCCAACACAGAAACGGGCGTCTCCTTCTTACATTGTCACTAGCGCAATTGTTACAAGTTCATCCTCAGCAACACACTAGGCTAAACACTGTCAAGGTACACAACTGCAATAAAATAACTAGACACCCACCGAGCCCACACGACCAAGCTGAGGGAGGAAAGAAATGGGGAGGAACTCAAAGGTACTGTAGAAATTCCTCTCACAGCCCCCTCCCCCCCCCCTCAACAAGCGTGTAAGGGAGCAGTGGGTTTCTGAGTTAGAAGAGGGAATAAAGGTGGTGAGAAATACAAGGGCTTTAGCGTATTCCCCCCCCCCCCTTCCGTCAAGAACATGAGGAACAAGGGGTTCACAATTATTAATCAAGGGTTAGTAAGTAATGAAATAACAGATTGAAAAAAAAAATGTCTTTAATTCGTTAGTGACAAAAAAGTGTCAAGTGAATATATAGTCAATATTAGGCAACAAGTTAAAGAATAAGTTAAGTGACAACTTAAAACCACTTAACTCAACAAGTCGTCTGCAAAAATAGTGAGTATTTACAACGTTAGACCACCATAAAGAGGATTTTTCCCAGCTAATCGTCGTGACCACCTCTTACGATATTAAATTGGCTTAAAAATCTAAGCAGTTTATCCTTGGTAACGGGACGCGTAAGCAAATCAGCCATTAAATCAGTCCCATGCACAAACGCTAACGATACTACATTTTCTTCGACCAGGGCACGAAGGTAGTATACTCTCCTAACAAAGTGTTTACTTCTTGTGCTGGCCGATAAACTATTCACCAAATCTATTGCTGACTGACTATCACTATACAGCCTTGAAGGCTCTTCTAGACTCAGCAATGATGGCCAATCAGCCAACATATCCCTGACCCATTTAATATCTGTACTGCATTCCGTTATTGCCATTAACTCCGCTTCTGCACTGGAAAGAGCTACCATTTTTTGTTTGGAGCACTTCCAAATTATTAAACTCCCCAGGATCTTAACAGCATATCCAGAGAAACCACGTGTATCTTTTGTAATTCCCCACGTTGCATCAGAGTACCCTTCAATATCACCACCTGCCTCCCAAGGAAAGATCAATTTATAATCCGACGTTCCCTTCAAGTAACGTACTACCCTTTTCGCTGCTATCCAGTGCGCCTGCGTTGGAGATGAGTCGTATCGAGTCAGATTAATAACCGTGTGACTTATATCGGGACGAGTTTGCCCCATGATGAAGAGTAACGCCCCCATCAATGATTGATACACGGTTTTGTCAAACGGCGGCGAATCTGTGCAATCGTACAAATTCTGAGAGACGACAGACGGTGAGTTAACCGGCTTACAATCCTCCATGTTGTAATTCTTCAAGATTTTTTCTACATAGACCGGTTGTGACACGTAAATTCCTTCATCTTTTATTTCAATGAAGAGCCCCAAATACAGGGTGTTTAAAGTTTCAACTATAGCTATATACTTGCCTATATTTACAATAGCCTCGTCAATGAGAGCGTCTGGACCCGTATAACACATATCGTCCACGTGGCACCCCATTAACATCACGTCAGAGCCATCAATCTTGTAGAAAACACATGGATCTGATTTGGATTGCGTCAAGCCACTCTTAATTATAGCACTTTTCATGGCCAAAAACCAGCACCTTCCCGCCTGTTTTAAACCGTAAAGGGATCGCTTCAGTAGACACACTTTCGGTTTTCGGGCGCCACTATGGTAGTACCCAGGTGGTACTTTTAGGTAAAGAACCCTATCGATGGCGCCATGCAAGTAGGCCCAGCGAAAATCTGCGGTGCGGAAGCTATAACGGCGAGCTGCTGCAACGGCCAACAAAATTCGCAATGATGCGCTCCTCATGACTGACGAGGAAGTCTCCCCAAAATCCAAATTTGGTCAAGCTGAACAACCGCACGCAACAAGACGAGCTTTGTACTTTTGCAAAGTCCCGTCTTTGTTGTATTTTTTTGTATATACCCATCGTGAATTTATCACTTTGATGTCTCCATCTGGCCTATCTATTAACGTCCCACACATGCATGTTTTCTATCCCCTGGATCTCTACATCCATGGCCTGTTTCCACATATCGGCATCTGGCGCTTCACGTGCCTCCTTGTAGCTATTTGGAACACGAAGGTCAACATGCGAACAGTTAGCCCAAATGTCCTGCACGGGCCCCTTACTTTTGGGAGCACGCAATACCCCTTTCCGGCGGCGCTTGAGCAAATATCCCCGAAAAGGAGCGACTTTACGACACTCTGGTGAAGTTTCTACGTCTTCCCAATCCCCTTCCGACGACCGCCCCCTCCCCCCCCCCATCCACTTTTCATTTTCCTCTAGCCAACTTCCTACACGGGCAATGTTAGGTGAGCATTGCAAAACTGAGGTTAAATCGGGGACGAAGGGTGGGGCGAGGGGATCACACCAGGAGCCCCCTAATGTGCACTGGAAAACCACAACACAAATTATAGTGCAACGAGTCGTTCAGAAATGACTCCAACACATCGATGGCAAGTTCACCTAGATTATGCCGTCGAGTTGACACATTACACAAATTTCCTTCCTTTAGCTCCGCAACTTCACATTTAACAATTGGCACGGGTTTATGGTATGTCCGCGGAACCACCGGGAATCCCCGCTCTTGCTCACCTTGCTCGGGTATTGACGAATAACTGTGACATCCACTCACAAAATCCTCTGGTGCATTTGCACTACAATACGTGGAATAAATCAGTGCGTCGGGTAATCGAGCTGACGAGCAATAATGGTTTCCCTGCAATTCTGCAGTGTTACACATAGCATCACAACGAATCTTACAGTGGCTAGACGGTATATCATCATTATTTTCACCCTTAGATCTAGCAAGCATTGCATCATTAATACGACAGTTGTCAGCCGACAAGGAATATTTTTCTTAAGTAAATTTATCGTTAACATGTGGTGTTAGGTTAGACATATTCAATTGCAATTGCGAATAATTGTCATTGGGCTTTGGATAACCAAAAATAATATTTAAGGCACCTTGACTTCGAGCATGCACAATTTCTCTTGTTTTTATGTCGCCTGATACATCAAACGAGGTATCTACTTTTAGTTTAATATTAAAGAAATTATTTGCTCGCTGACCATACATGAACAAGTTGTAGGGTCGGCATTTTTGTCTCACATAAACACCATTTGCACGTAAGTTGCTATTCAAGCCAGAGCAAAGCATGCGTGAAGCTGACAAATTTTTTGCCGCTGTCGGGATTTCTACAACATTTTTGAAAATTACAGAATTCACAACCATTAACTCGGATGTCTCCGATTAATACCCCATAATCCGTTATTCCGTCGAATGCAAGGGCTACTTGCACTCGAGGGCATAGCGAACGATCTACCGTTTTATAACAGTTTGTTAAAATGCACAACGTGCTTCCCGAATTGTGCGTATAATCTCCTACGGGATTGAAATGTTTTCCCCAGCCAAAAGGTGATTATTACTAAAGGGTTCATACAACCTGCTTGATGAATGTCCAAGCCACATGCGCTATGTTGTTGGCATAGAAACGCCACGTTTGCTGGATTACTACCTGCCGTAGGGACTCGTCTGTTGTTAGCGTCAATAGCTACACTAGAAGCCGAGTTTTGGAGCGGGGCTCGGCGGCGCGCGTCAATGGCTCCAGAGTCATTTCGTCTACGCTGCTCGCTTCTCTCGGGCGCCGGTGAGGTGGCGTTGCCGCAGCAATCTTGATAATGCCCCCACCCGTAGCATTTTTTGCACCTGGGCCCGCGTGGGAGGATGGAAGGGTCCACGTGGTCACAGTCCCGAAAAACGTGCGTTTCGCTTTGGCAGTGTAAACATCATGGGCGTTGGCCTTGACGAAATCTTCTCAGCCTTGGAGAAGTCTCGTTATAGTCGGCTTGCTTCGTGGACCTACGAGGCTCTACTGCTCCCGCTCGTCCTTCAGGGACGGACTGGCACATGTGGGAGTGATGACTACAAGGAGAAGTCGGTTCTTGCTAAAGTTTCAGGTGGGCAATACACTCGCTACAGGGGTGCATAGGGCGAGTCTCGAAGTGAAGCTGCTTCTTGGTGTTGTACGTAAGGGTTGAGGTCGTAACAGGTATACTTTAGGCAGTCAATCAGTATTTCTTGTATGGTGCTGGTCGTAAGTGGTCGGCCGGAGCATATCAGTGATTCCCTCGTGATTTGCAGTGAAGGGTGCTGAATTCCACAAAGTATCCCAATGCAGGCTTGTTGCTCCGTTAATGCATAACCGGTCGCGACGACGTCTTCCATGATGCTGCGCGCACGTCGCATATAGGTGTTGACATCTTCGGACGTTGTCATTTTAATATTCATCAACTCCTAGAGCTTATGTATCTGTTGGAATGGATCTACCCTCGCAAAGTCGTGTATAAGGCGTTCCCAAATTTGACGAGCTCGGTCGACGTTGTGGAAATGTACAGCAAGATTAGGTGTGACGGTCGTAACAAGGCTAGCTTACATTCTGCATTTCGCTTGTTCCATTCTGCGATGTCCTCCGGGGGTGCAATTTGAGGATCTGGGGGATCTTGCTCTAAGATCTCGGGAATCCAACGTCTTTCTTGGGCGAGGCACGTAAATAACGTACGCCACAGCTTGAAGTCCTCTAAGCCGTTGAGGGTCGGAATCCCCTTGTACGGGTGATAATGCATACGGTTCGTGATGTTTGGTTGACCCCAGCATTGTGCCATCGTGATCTTTTCGTCTGGAAAGATTTTCCTGGTCTAAGCTTAAACGTCACGCCTACATCAGTCGAGCATACATCTTTTCTTTGTCGAGCATAAAGGCTATGGCTATGGCATTCAGAATTGGCTACCTTATTGCTAGGACAAGTTTGCTACCAGAAATCTGAGAGTACTCGCTGCGCTGATGTACGAGTGGCATGCAGAGCGTGTGTATTGATTCCACGACCTCTTGCAGAAACAACGAATTAGATATAATTAATCGTGTGTGCCACGTACGCGCGGTTACCCCTCTTTAACTAGAGTCCATAGGGATCGTTGTAGCCATGAGCGGTTAATCTCAAGAAGAACTCCAGAAAGTTGTATAAAAGCCACAGCCATTTATTTCCAGTGGTCGCAAGGGGTGGGATGTTGTTACAGCTGTATGCGACGGTCCGACCTATACTGCTTCACTGCCCCTTGGTAAAAACTCGTCTCTGTCACAGTTGAAGACCATAATTCAATCAGTTTAAAGTTGGTTCATTCAGCGCTTGGGAAAACATACTTGGCTAGCGTGAGTCCTTCCTCTTAAGGGAATCTCCAGTTGCGTGGAAACTGCCGATTTCACCATCCCATTTTTGCTGGAATACCAGTTAGGCCTATCAAAATGGCGGCTCAAGACGAAACACGTCTTTCTCCCTCAAAAACCAAGAGTTTTTTTCCAATTTAAACATGACGCAATATAGGGGCTCGCCTTCGCTCAACAGTAAAAGGAAACAATCGTATTACAGTGAAGACAATACATTGCCTGCCCAACACAGGAGCGGGCGTCTCCTTCTTACATTGTCACTAGCGCAAACACGCTAGGCTAAACACTGTCAAGGTACACAACTGCAATAAAATAACTAGACACCCACCGAGCCCACACGACCAAGCTGAGGGAGGGAAGAAACGGAGAGGAACTCAAAGGTACTGTAGAAATGCCTCCCACAGTTTAGGGGCGTGTAGTCTGCTTCTCGGTTTCAGTTGCTTGAGACTTCACTCAAAGCGTGAGTCTGAGTCACGAACGAGACGAGACGACGATGATCGTAAGATCTTCAGGTGGAGAAGACGAGATGTCCTTGATAAGCTATCTGATTATTGGTCTTAATCGTTTGAAACTTTACTCATGACATGAGTGTAAGTTACAAACGGAACAAGATGGCGACGGACGTCTTGACTTTGAATTCATGCGCGAGTAGTGGATCATGGTCGGGACAAGCTGTCGTAGACAAGCCGTCCGATTCTTGGCTTTTATCCCTTGAAATTTTAGTCATTACGTGAGTGTTGAGTGTGAGTCATGTACGAGACGAGACGACGATGATCGTCTTGATCTTCCGGTGGTGAAGCCGAGCTGTCCTCGATAAACTGTCAGATACTTGGTATCAAACGTTTGAAAACTTTACTCATGACATGAGTGTAAGTTACAAACGGGATGAGATGACGACGGACGTCTTGACTTTGAATTCATGCGTGAGAAGTGGATAATGGACGAGACAAGCTGTCCGATTCTTGGCTTCTGTCCCTTGAAATTACAGTCATAACGTGAATGCGAGTTCCAAATGAGACGAGGTGGTGACGGCCATCTTGACTTTTAGCTTCATGCACGAGTTGAGGATGATGTTCGGGACAAGCTGCTTGATTTTTGGCTTAGGTTTGCTTACTTGCTTGGTTGTTTGCTTGTTTCTTTGCGTTCGTGTTTGTTTCCTCACATGCTTGCTTGATTTCTTGTTTTCTTGCATGTTTGTCTGCTTGTTTGCTTGTTTGTTGTCTTGCTTGTGAAGACTTTGGACGGTGCGAGAGTGTTATTCATGTGTCAGACAAGGTGCAGATTGTCTTACTGTTCGTGATGTTAGCCCGATTTGGACATCGATGCTGGTTTGTCAATTGTGGTGCCACCTTGCAGAAATTATTGTAGGATGATAGTACGACTAATCAGGCTGTGCTCTTTCATTAAGTAATGGGCGTGTAGCTTACAGTATTAGGAAAGGATGCAGTTTTCTGAGGTTTTTAAAAAAATAAATTTCTTGAAGCTTATTGTCGTTTGACGCGAATGGCTTATGTAGATGAACCGGCTCAATTTTTGACATTAATGAATGTTTTTGACGGAGAATGAATTCCAGTCAAGCTGCAGAGCGGATCATCGCACGAGGCCAAGATAATGTCTGCAAGAGATCCCGTAGTTAATTAAGGAGAATGACAACCCCATACTACCTTGGTCGGTACAAACTTGCAAGAACTAAGCCAGGATCCCCTTTCCCATCATCAACCAGGCTCAGCTCTGCACTGCACAACCAAGTTGAAAGTTAATATTATTTAAAGTATGCTACGACACAAGATTGATCCTAAACATTAATCCTTTTTCTAGTGAGTATTTCCATTTCCAGTTAAAATAATTTTTGTTAAAAAGAGTTTGCAAATATTTGCATAATTTTGACTTAGAGTGGCAAAATGGCTGGGAAACCTTCATTAAGCAAAGGAAGCAAATTCCTTTTAAAAGAGATCCAAATATCGCCAACTGCCTTTTACAGTGGCTTGTGTGAAACATTACAGAAGTGAAGAAATACATGTTACCACCAACAAGAAATTTCCTAAGTTCACCAAGAACGTCAGAAAGTGCCCACTTAAAATATTCGAAGAAGTTCCAGGGACGTTTATCTTCGTCACAAAATACACGAAGCACAACACCAAGCAAATGTTACATAACAGTGATCATTAGCTTTCCTTGAAAGAAAGATGGTGATCACAGTTATCAGGAACAAATGAACAGAGTGGGCTCCTTTCATTGGCTCCTGCTGTTATGTAACGTTCGTTTTGTGTTGCGCTTCGTATATTTTATGATGAAGGTGGACTGAGGAAATTTCCTGTTGGTAGTAACATGTAGTTCTTCGATTTTTGTAAAAGGGATCCTTTGTTGAGAAAAGAAACCTCTTAAAAACAGGAAATTCTGTAAATATTTTACCAATTAAAACACAATTTACCGTAAATCGTGTATTAAAAGCCCAGTTGAAGCTAAAGCCCACCCCCAAAATGCTGTAAATTCAAAATCATGATATAGTGGAGTTAAAGCCCACCTGTCAAATTGTCGTTTTTCTACGAAAAATTACCTAAAAGTTATATGATATGAATAAAGATCGTACTGCTTGCTATGTTTACTGGCCCCTTCTCCTTCCCTGTAGTAATAGTGGACTCTTCCTTTAGCTTCTAGCACCTGTACAAGGCCTGGACATCTCTCACCTACGCGTCCTCCCTTCTTCACAGCAGTTAAAAGGATGTAAAAATTGGTCTTTCAGAGATAGTTCAAAAGCTTCGAATTTTCTGTAATAGATGTCCAGAAAGGTTAGAAAATTGATAATGCTTGGTTTAAAGCCCCCCTCCCCTTATTTTTGCCAAATCAACTGCCCATGGGTGTTTAATCCACGATTTACGGCAAAAAATACTTGAAATAAATACAGCAGAAACAGCTTAAAAGGAGCTTAAGCATTTCTGCTAATCAAAGTAATTTACTAAGTTTTGCAACAAGTGCAAATAAAATATTTGTACTAAAAAAATTCAATTTAATCCGAAAAATTCGATATTTTTTTTCAGTATGCACCAATGAACTGGAGCATTTGTACTAGCTAAACTTCTGTACAATTAGAAAAGAACATTTGGTCGGCCCCCAGCCAGGCCGGCTACAAATGGTTTCTTTTTGCCTAAAACATACTTAACCTGATAATTTTAGCATTACATTCCGGTGCGCGGACGCCTGCTTGCATATCCCACTGCGCATGTGCGGTGCAGTCCTCCCTTATAAAAGCGAGAGCGTGGACGCTTTCGGCATTCATTTTACTCTCAATATGTCAGGCGGTAACTCAAGAAGGGAGGTAGGGCGGGAGTTAGGTTAAGTATGTTTTAGGCAAAAATAAACCATTTTTAGCTGCCCTGGCAGTTTATTGCCAAAACATATTAACCTGAGAATTTTTGTTTTTTTTCCTGCAAAATGAGGACCATGATCGACTTGCACTGAAAAGACCCCGGCAAATCGAAAGCGAAGCCGAATTACACTGAGACTTTTTGTTTTCTTTCCGCGAAACGATGACCATGGTCGACTTAACACTTAAAAGACCACGGTAAATCGAAAATTAACACCGAATTAGACTGATAATTCCCCTGCAAATCGAAAGTGAAACCCTAAAAACGAAATCACTTGGGAGTATCGTTTTGCGGAAAGAAAAACAAAAATTCTCTAACCGAATTCCACTCGTGCTTCTATGAAATTTATAATTTGTGCGTTTTAGCATTCAACTCTTTCTTTGTTGCGAGGATTTCGTCAGGTTGCAAGTCAATGAGGAGAAGAAGTTGGTTCCTTTTTTCTCGTCAGCTTTTTATGTTTTTTTTTTTTACGTGTGTATGTGTTATGTTGATCTGGTTCATCCCAGAGAAGTTTTGGGGGTCTTAGGCGGAGAAATCTGCGAAAGCTTGTGCTGTATTTCCATCAGAAAAAAATTGGACAATGGAAGGACACGGGTGGTTGTTATCCGACTAGATGTTAGTCATTTGTACTCAACCGGGGGAAGTAAGCAGAGTAGCGGTGGTTTTTGAGATGTTTGAAGAAAACTTGTGTTGGTTTAAGTCGAGGCCAAATGGCCGAAGGAGTTGGATGAGTGAAGGGCATCGTCGGCCGAAGGGCTGGTCGCCGAACGAGGCTGAATTCGTGGGGCGAAAGGGAGCCATGGTGTGTTAGCAGCGAAGGGAAGGCGTGAACGAATGAGCTCGGCCGGGAACTACCCGTGGGTTGATGGGCCTGGATAACCCGAGTTCGGTGATGACGGACTTGGCGGGCGGATCGTCGAGGGAAGCTAGTCTTTTGTAAGAATCCCGGGAGGCGTCTGGAAGGAGTTCCGAAACGTCGAACGAAAGGGATTCTGTGATTGGTGGGGAGAACTTTCACGGAGGGAAGGTTGGTAGAGCTAGGAGTGTCAGCCGAAAGTCAAGTTTGATGGCCTAAAGGACGTCTGTGTTATTGTTGGTCTTGTGAAAGGAGCTCCTGCCCCCTGGCGAGGGGTGACGGCTTCGGCGGATGGGAGTTGCGGCTCGCTTCTGCTGGTTCCTTTGCCGGAGCAGGAGCGAGATTGGTCGAACCGAAAGGGTTGTTGGTTTCTTGGCTGAAAGGACGCATTCTCATTCGTGCGGACAGAGGACGGTGTAGATGCTGCCTTGTCCCGGTCGACCGGCGAAGGGCTGGAATTGGATTGTGTGTTCTACTGAAAGGGGCCATTGGACGAAGGGTTTGTTTTGCGGTTTTGGTTTCCTTAAGATGTCCAAGTATGGGGCAAGAGTCGGGATGAGACCACGGAAAGGGTGTCAGACTCACGAATTGGTTGGTTGCGGAGACGGTGCCAAGTGGAGACTTTAAGGTTGTTGCCGGATGAAGGGGCTAACTCCCGAAGGAGGAGGGTGTTGTTAAGAAGGGCTCTGGTTACCCAGTTTAAAGAATGGTTGGTTGCCAAGCTTGCTTTCTGGAAGAGCTGTGAGATTAGGGACGAAAGATTGCGTCTCTCTTCTGGGCTTGCGTCAGAGGAGAGTTTCTCGCACAAGACGTTGGCGATCATCAATGAAGGGTGGGCCGAAGCAGATTGTTTGGGCCAGTGAAGGGACGAAGCAGAGAGGGGGGGGGGGGGCATCCCTCCTATGGAGTCCACAGGCGTGTGAAGGGAAGATCTGACACCGAAGGGCAAACATCGTAGGGAAGACACCGAAGGAAAAAAAACACCGAAGGGAAGACGCCGAAGGGAAAGCCCTGGGGTCTGCGTGGAGCAGGGTGGAGATGCAGTTGAGGACAGGTCTGCAGGGTCGGAACGGGACATGATGATGGACGCTGGCCCCCACGAATGAGGCAGGTATCAGTGTGGACGGCAACTGTAGAATTGATTTTCGTTCGAAACGTGGGGTCAGCCACGGTCAAACCAGCAGCAAGGGATCGAGACGTCTTTCGACCTGACTCTTCACTCAGAACGTGGTTTTTTTTTTTTTTTTTTTAGCCACGTTGAGACGAGCAGCAGTTTAGACAGCAGCTGGTGACCTGAATTTCGCTTGATACGTGGGATAAGCCATGGACGAGACAATTTGTAGGAAATGCAGATGGCTTCCAACTTATTCTTCACTCAAAGTGTGGGTTTAAGCCAATGAGACGAGCAGCACTGTGGGCAGCAACTCATGTCTTGATTTCCGTTCGAGACGTGGGGTCAGCCACGGTCGAGACAAGGAGGAAGATGTGCAAACGGCTTTCGTCTTGGTTCACTCAAAATGTTGGTTCTGGCCACGAATGAGACGAGCAGCAGCGGACAGCAGTTGTTGTCTTGTTTTTCGCTCGAGACGTGGGGTCAGCCACGGTTGAGACAAGCAGAGATGTAAACGGCTTCCGTCTTGGTTCACTCAAAACGTGGGTTCTAGCAACAAGTGAGACGAGCAGCAGTAGACAGCCACAGGTGACTTGATCTTCATAGGAGGCGTGGGGTCAGCCACGGTCGAGCCAAGCAGCAAGCGGTGCAAAAGGCTTCCATCTAGGTTCATTCAAAACGTGGGCTCTAGCCACGAGTGAGACGAGCATTAGTAGACAGCAACAAGTGACTTGATTTTTACTCGAGACGTAGGGACAGCCACGGTCAAGACAAGCAGCGAGAGCTTCAAACGGCTTCCGTCTTGGTTCACTCAAAACGTGGGTTCTAGTCACGATTGAGACGAGCAGCAGTGACGGTTCACGGTGTTTTCAGTTCCAACGAAGGGTGAGTTGCCTTGTCAAGGAACGACTGAAAGGCGCAAGCCAATTCGGAGGGTGGATTGGTCCCGGGAGATCTCGGGAAGGTAGCAACGAAGTGTTCAGTTCCAACGAAGGGAGAGATGTCTTGTCAGGAACGACCTAAAGGCGTAAGCCAATTCGGAAGGTGGGTCAGTCCGGGGAAACCACGGGAAGGGAGCCATGGTTCTTTCAGTTCCAACGAAGGGTAAGTTGCTTTGTCAAGGAACGACCAAAAAGCGCAAGCCAATTCGGAGGGTGGATCGGTTCCGGGAGATCACGGGAAGGGAGCCACGATGTGTTCAGTTCCAAAGAAGGGAGCGATGTCTTGTCAGGAAAGACCGAAAAGGCGTAAGCAAATTTGGAAGTTGGGGCGGTCCCGGGAATCCACGGGAAGGGAGCCACGATGTTTTCAGTTCCAACGAAGGGAGAGTTGCCCTATCAGGGAACGACCGAAAGACGGAATCCATTGGTCGACAAGGGCGAAGGGAGTAAGCGAGAGGAGAGCAGCCAATGAAGCGGGAGCTTCAGGAGTTGCGACCATCTTCAGGTTGAACCCAAAATCCGTATGAAAGGCGGTGAACTCAGGAGCGAGGTGGCGTGTAGACACCTCTGGAGGAAAATAAATGCCGAAAGCGTCCACACTCTTGCTTTTATAAGGGAGGACTGCGCCGCGCATGCGCAGTGGGATATGCAAGCAGGCGTCTGCGCACCGGAAGAACCTCCAGGGGAACATCACATTGGGACAATGTAATGCTATAATTATCAGGTTAATATGTTTTGGCAATAAAGAAAGTTTGTTTTAAAGCCCTAAGTTTACTACCGTCAGAAATCGGGGTGGCACGATAATCGATCAATACAATAATATTGCGATACTAACTTTTGTCGATAATCGTGTCGTACTTTTTCTGATTTATCGAATTATCGTGCAAACCCTGACGCTTAAACTGTCATCTCGGAAAACGTAATAGCTAGAAATTCAAAAATACCAGTATTACCTGGTTGATGTTGGTTTCTATTGCCTGTTGAAAATATATATTACCTTTTTTATAGCATGCTCCTTCTAAAAATGCTGTTCAATCTAGAGAAATTAAATCGAAGATGTCCTTCCGTGTAGCTACCTACTGTGCAGGTTTCCTGAGCAGCCTCCTTCATATAAAAGTCGAAGCGGAGCGGCATTGCTCACCTTTTCGAACCTCATTGTGCCCAGATGGCGACAAAAGGGGAGGAGGGTGGGACAAAGGTAATGTATATTTTCAACAGGCAATAAAAACCAAAATCAACCAGGTAATACTAGTATTTTGGAGTTTCTAGTTGCCTTGAAAATATCCATTACCTTTTTTATAGCAATCCCATAGACTTTGTCATCTGACTCAAGTTCCCTCAGGTAGCGACCGGTTCCCTTCACAGAACTTCTAAGTGTGTCAAAGGGGTGTTAAACTATACGCCGGGCAGCAATGAATGGCCCGAGCCTATATAGTCCCTCTGCTTGGTGGGACATATCCCGAAGATAGTGGGATGTGACGACTGTAGAGTGTCTCCAGGAGGCTGCTTCCATGATTTCAGTAATGGGAATGTTACAGTAATGTGCCAAGGACGTGGAAATTGCATGAAGTTCGTGCATGAACTCCGATTCCTTCAGATGCACAATTGATGTAGAGTGCCTCGTAGGCTTGCACGATGTCACTCTTGAGCCAAGTGGCAATCATGTGTGTTAAGGTTGTGCCTACCTTGTTACTGAAGGGTAGCAATAGTTGGGAACGCACCCGGCGAATAGGTTTTGAAGCTTTTAAGTAGAAACGAATTGCCCGAACTGGACATAAGGCACGTTCTTCTTCGTCACCTAGGATGGTGGAAAGAGAGGGAATGATGAAGGGTTGAGTTCGTTCATCGGGTTTTTGAGTCTTAACACAGAAAGTTGTTCTTGGGGGTGAGAGTCACGACGGCGTAGTCATTTAGGAAAAAACAGTCTTTTTCTGTAGCTGATAGAGCTTGCAATTTTCTGCATCAGAGGCAGGCGGCTAGAGCTACAAGAAACACCGTTTTCCTTGTTAGCTGGCTGAGTCGGGAGGAACTCATGGGTTCGTAGAGTGGGGCCATAAGTGCTGTAAGCACGATGGACAGTTCCCAGTCGGGAAATTGTCAATGCGAGGTCGGTCCATATGGAATAAATGGATTAAGGAGGAAATTCTGTAGTCTGTGAGAAGATCAGTGGTACCAGCTGCTTTGAAGACAGCGTTTAGGACGGATCGATAAACTAGGATCGTGGAACCCTTCAGACCCCTTTTGAACAGTGTTGTGAGGAATCGAAGAAGGTCTGGCATAGGGGGATGGGTTGGACCAACCTGTTCCTTTATACACCAATGAAGCCATCGTCTCCAGTGACTGTTGTAAATTTTGTTGGTAGAGGATCGGACGGCTCTCGAAGCGGTGCATTTGGCCTCGTCTTCAAAAATGCCAGTTGCTCGGAGGAGCTGGACGATAGTAGCCACCCGTGAAGTCGTAATGCTTGGTGGTTCGGGTGCAGGACCGTTCCTCTGTCTAGGGACAGGAGGTCCGGCCGGCTCGGTAGACGGCGAGGAGAGTCGATGAGGAGGCCGAGAAGCGTCGGGAACCAGGCTGCGACTGGCCAATTCGGTGCGATTAAGAGGAATCGTCCGTGAGAGTTGGCGACTTTGCGTAGGACCAGGGGCAGGAGACGAGGGGGGGGGGGGAGGCATATAGGTAAAGATGGTTCCAATTCAGTGTCAACGCGTCCACGGCCCAAGCTCGAGGATCTGGCAGCAGACTGACGAATAGGGGAAGTCTGGCATTGTACCTCGTGGCAAAGAGGTCGACCATCGGTCGATTCCACAGGTGGAAGAGGCTGGAACAAATGGTTGAGTGTAGAGCCCATTCGCTGGTGGGAGGTTTCCGGCGGGAAAGGGAATCGGCAATTACATTCAACGATCCCGGAATGTGGAATGGCAAAAGACAGACACGGAGGTGAACGAATAGTACAAAGATTTGTGAGGTGATGTGTTGGAGGGATAGAGAGTGTGTTCCACCTCCTTTCCAGAGGTAAGCAACAGCTGTTGTGTTGTCCACATGGACTTGTACTGTGCGTCCCGTGACATGACCTCGTAAATGTTGGGAGTCCGAGAAGGACTGCTTGGAGTTCTCAATGGTTGATGTGCTCCATCGTGCCATTCGGCCACGTGCCGGAAATGGTGAGGCTGTCGATGTGGGCTCCCCAACCTGTCTGGGACGTGTCTGTAAATAGGTGAACCTGTGGGAGCGGTTCGTGTAGAGGAACCGTGGTCGTCAGGTTGGGGATGTCCATCCCCCATGTGAAGGTTTCGGTGGGGATGGAATGATCGAGCCTCAGAGGTGGTAGATTCATGGCTATCTGCGGGCTGCCCCAAAGGGCGGAACGGTAATGATGTAATAGCCGTGCCATCCACCTGCCGTAATGAACGAGGTCTGCAAGGGAATCGACGATTCTGATGACAGAGGCTAGATCTCGGAAGTTGTGAAGAGGCGTGTGGAGAAAGGATGTGGCGGATTGTAGGTGATTCATGGCGTTCTGGTGATGGCATGGCGGTAGTATTTTGTAGGTCGAAGAATAATCCTAGGAAGATGAAGGATTGGGCGGGTTAAAAACGAGACTTCGGAAAGTTTATGCCTAGTCCTAGTCGATGAAAAAGAGACACGACGGTGTGTAAATTGTCGGAGAGCGTCAAAGGATCGGTGTGAGGTAGTCGTCGAGAAAGGTATGGATGCGGATGCCTAGCTGGTGGAGATGGGCGAGAACTGGGCGTAGGACCATGGTAAAAATGCGTGGAGCGGCGTTTAAGCCAAAGGGAAGGGAGAGGAACTCTTATCTGGATCCGTCAAGTAGAAACCGGAATACGTGGCGGACAGATGCATGAAGCGGAATGTGAAGGTATGCGTCCACAAGATCCAGAGAGACCGTCCAGTCTTTGGGTTGTAAAGAGTCTCTGATGGAGGATACTGTCTCCATTTGAAAATGCGGATTAAGAATGAACTGATTCAGAGGCTTCAAATTGAAAATTAGACGAGTTCCGCCGATTTTTTGCTGCAAAGAAAGATGGTGCTGTAGAAGCCTGGGGTAAACGGA
>JAHWFP010043353.1:0-32404 GCA_023313725.1 Lithobius niger | reverse complement strand
TTTTGCTGCAAAGAAAGATGGTGCTGTAGAAGCCTGGGGTAAACGGAGGTAACACAACACAAATAGCTTCTTTTTGAAGGAGGATAGCGATTTCTGTTCGAAGCGGAATGGGGGCTGGAGCTTCCAGTGTCCAAGGTGGGTCTTGCACCGGAGGCTTCTGTGAAAACTATGGTTTGAAGCCGTTTGAAATTATTGAATCGTAGGACCAGAGGTCACCTTCTGCCAAGCTTTGGCATGGAACCGAAGACCTCTCCCCACTTCTTGTGGGGGAGGTGGAATGTCAGTAATTGTCACATCCCCTAGTGCGGGAATGAGAGGAGGATCGTTGTCTTCTGTCTGGGGTGGAGGATCAGCGCAGGGAACGACCACGTCCGCGTCCCTGGGATCGGGATGGAAAGGGTGACGCGGAACGAGGAGGCAGAGTTGGGTCTGATAGTTTGGTATTTTTCCAATCCTCCTTAGGTGGATCGGGTTTGGGAGGTGAGGCGGAACGTTGACGACGAATTTGGTGATTCTTGTTATATCGAGGCTTTCGGGAGATGTCCAAATGTGGAGCCACCTTAGGAATCAACCCCCGGAATAGGGATTCCGATTCGTGGGTTGGTTGGTTCCAGAGAAGATGGCGGGTGGAACTGTGGTGATTTGGAGCTGTATTCAAGGCTACTTCCCGTAGAGGAGTGTGGAATTAAAAACGGCCCTTGTGAACCAGTTCATGGCATAAGTTGCGAAGCAACTTTTCCTAAAGACTTGATTAATGCGGAACGCTAGTTGACGAGTGTCGTCAGGGGGAGGATCGGTATAGAGTCTTTCAAAAAGTGCGTTGGCTGCGGCACTGAGAACATCGGCTTGGGATGCGGCACGCAGACCAAGTCGGATGATGCGGTCGTTGTCGAGCAGAACAAAAATGGGAACCACGGCCCGACGAGGTAGGTAAGTGCAGAACTAAAATCTACCTTGGTATCAGCAGTCAGAAATTCCGACTGAGGATAGGTGTCAAACTTGGGTTGGCTGTTCCTTCCCCGATGGGACGGAAGAAGTAATTTTTGTGGCCTGGTCAAGGTGGAGGCGGATCCTTATCCAGCTCTAGGGGCGATCCGTTGCCGAGGATGACAACCCCGGTCCTTTGTAGTGTGGTAAGGAGCGTTGTGGATTACCCCAGCAATGGTGGTTGATGCGGGAGTTGGTCACGGAGACCAAAGCCAAATCCAGTTGCGAGGCCCCGGTTCTCGGAGACTGAGTCCGAGTTGGACGACGGTTTGTATAGAAAACAGTCCGGGATGATGACAGTCCGGGATGATGAACAACTCAGGGAGCTGAATTTCTGAAGGATCGGGATCCCCTTGGAACGGAGGGTCGGGTTGGTCCGATAGACGGGTCTGGGAGTAATAGGAATCGAGATCTTTGCTTGCGGGAGGCACGGGCTGAATCGGCAATGGAACCGGCAGAATGGGATGCGGAGGCAGATTGACAGGTGTGCTAGAGGGACCAGCGTTGTTCGTGGAGATTCGTTGTCGCTTTGGGACCGAAGCTATTATGTGTAATCCGATACAGGTACTTTGCATTTAAAATTCCGAAGAGAGGAATCCATTATTTCATGCACTTGAGATGAAGTGAGTGGTTCTTTGGTCTTCTGGGTAACAGATTGGCCAGTAACCGAGGAATGCGAGGATAAATCAAGATGCGCGAGTTGTGGACCGACGGAGGAGGCCAACTTGGCAGTAATATTCCGGGCCTTGAGTTGAAGTTTGAGGCAGGCATAACTTTCCTTAGCACGAGAGAGTTCCTCGGAGAGGGATCGTAAGTACCGTACCGGAGGAGGTTGGCTACAAGGAATAGGGGACATAGCCGAGGTATCGCAAGCTATGGGAAGGGAAGATTCGGAAAGGAATCGGAGGCAGAATCGGGTGTTCCAAAGAATTCTGGTCTGTAGTAAGTTCGAGGATCTCAATGTTGTCCACTACAGGTGGAACCTGTGTTGGAGATGCGGAACGTGGAGTGCAAGATAAGGAACCGTCCCTAGGGTTTCCTTTGGTTCACGGCATCGGAACCGGTGTTACCGTAGGTATCGAGGAATTGAGTAGAAGCATTTACGGAATTGAGGTGAACAGCGCGGCGGCTAGAGAAGAAAAGGTGAGCAATGGCTCTCCGCCTCGACTTTTATATGAAGGAGGACATATGAAGGAGCAACACGGAAGGACATCTTCAATTTAATTTCTCTAGATTGAACAGCATTTTGAGAAGGAGAATGCTATAAAAAAGGTAATATTTTCAAGGCAACTAGAAACAAGCGGTTTGTGGCATTATGTGCAGAATTACAAGGGCTCGCCAACCAAGTGTTGATAGCCACTTTAGCTGATTGGAGATTTGATTCAAAGCAAACAATATTTAAACATTAAGCAGCAGCACAACTGCGAAATTGTTTCTAAATGGTGAGGAAGTAATGGACAATGGAAAATGCATTTTCATGTCTATGGGCCAAATGGTGAATGTCAAACAATTCACATTTGTGAACGTTGCACTGTGGGCTTCGGCCAAGGTTTTTTTTAATTACCGTTTTTTTTTTCCTAAAGGGTTATTCCAGCCTCAAAATTCGTTTTATCGAGATAATATTGATTATAGTGATAATTTAAAAAGTTTTATCGGGAACATTTTTTGGTATCATACCACCCCTAGGCTAAAATACCAATGGCAGCTGACCACTTGAAATCAAGCTACTCTCACCCACAGAAATCTCCGACTATCTTGCCCTTGTTTGGGCTTGTCAGTAGGAATACTCTGTCAGGGCTGCCACCAGGGTGCAACAGTTTTTCATAAAATTTAATTTACATCTTTATTTTTTTCATAATTTTTCGCAAACGTTTTATAAAATTTTCACATTTTCGCACCTTGATTTCTCTAACCTTTCACAATTTTCACAGCAGAGACTGCATTTTTTCCACCTTGCTTTGTTCTTGTTAGGCTACAGGCCTACGTTATATCACTTGATTTTTTTTAGAGGTAGAAGTTGCGGCTTGTTTCAACTGCTTTTTTGCTACTTTTTCATCTAACTTCTGAGCATCATCGAGCTGCAGACCATTGAAATTTAATCGAATAACCTGTATACGTAAAATGGAGTTGGAAAAGCGATAATTACGTTTATTTTATTTATTATTCATGGCACATTGCAATTTTTTTTTCACTAATATCCAAACAATTCATATTTTTCACATTGGTAGCAGGCTAGCAGCCCTGCTCTGTGGATGAGCGCAAAGACATCTTGCTGATGGTAATTTAACAAGCACAAAACCAGACTAATTTCAGCAAGCTAAAAAACAGAAACTACCACTTGCTTGGGGCTCCATTCTACTCAATGTTAGACACCCACTTTTTTTTTTCTATCAGAGGAAGAAAAAAACACACCCGACTAAACCAACTACCAAGTCAGTCTACTTAAATTTTTGAAGCATATCGATCCCCTTCCTCAAAATCACTACCAGCACTATTTTGACATTTCGTTACATGCTGCGATGCAATGCATGTAATGAACTGTCAAAATAGTGCTGGTAGTGCTGAGGAAGCAAGGAATCCCCAAAAATTTAAGTAGACGTACTTGTAGTTGGTTTAGTTTGGTTGTTTATTTCTTTTTGCTAAGATGTCTATGATCCGCCACTGTTATCATAGTTACCGATTTTTTAAATATTTTTACTAGATTAACAAGTAAAAAAAAAAAAAAAGGTTTAGTTATTACTGCGCATAATCAAAAAGACAAATGAATCAAGAAAATGGGGGACACAACATGATTGCTACCAAACTATCTTATCATAAACATGCACCAGGTACCGGTTAATGCTTATCGACTGACCATATCAGGCAACCTTAAACAAACAGCAGCGATAGGATCAGTACTCACCTCAACTTTGCATAGGTGACAACTGCTCCAGGAATTTGTTTCGGTGGCTAGTTGTCAATTACGTTGGCCTGTTTTTCATTAAAATTGATATAACTTTTATGGGTTTCTTGTTCCTACAAAGCCAATTTGCTGTTCATATTACTCAATTTTTAAAATGTGTGATGTTTTTGTCATTTACAGAATTTTGCGATAATTAAGGGGTGTTTTTGCTGAAGTTAGGTGATTGCGTGTCAACCACTTCAAGATTAATTTTGTACAACTCTTTTCGTTAAAATGTTGCGAAATTTGAAAATTAGCAGAAATTACATGTCTTTGCTAGTGCATAACCAAACAAGATATGCAGGAAACAATAGCAGAACAGTTAAAATCATATGCTAAATATGTTTAAGATTTGGTAAACCTTATTATGGACTTAGTCTTTCATTGAGATACGTAACTGGAATTCAAACCAATGAACACTGGAAGAGTAGTAGAAGCCATATCGTCTCAGCCATATTTCCACTGGCATTGGTGGTGGTGTGCAGTTACTGTTTGACAGTGTTACTTTGAAAATTCATCCAATTACAGTACCAGTGCACGAATTTAGGAAAATTTCGTACCTGACATTGGTCTGGCACCTGTTTAAAAATGCCGGACCTCCAGTAAATTTACCGGCCTAATTAAATTGATATTTTTTTCTTTTGCTTTGGTGTCAGGGTGGTCAGGGCGTGGAATGCTCTCCCTGATGACGTCAGATGTGCGCCCTCCCTCGGTGTCTTTAAACGCCGCCTGTCCCTATGCAAAACCACGGGATAATTTGTGGCTTCCACGGTTTTTTTTGTCCTTCTGGATTTTCGCCGTGTTTGGATTCATATTTATACTTTATTTTTACTTTATACCTTTGCATTTTAATTCTGCAATTCTTATACACAATAGTTTACAGTAGCTGTTCCAGATGAAATTTTATAGGGGGGACACAAACAAGCTAGCGTAGCACTATCTATCAGTTCCAGAAAACCATCCCCAGATGTTTTCAGTGGTTGGGGGGGGGAAGGGAAAGAAGAGAAGAAGAGAGAAAAACCCTCCAGTGTCCAATACACCTTAGGGTTAATAAGAATTTTACGGCATTCAAAGTATTTTTTGGTTTCTGCAAGCCCATGTTTATTTCCTTTATTTTTTAAACACAGAAATAATAAGTTTTATTTTTAGTTCCACTGAAAAGATTGTAGCTTGTACAACTTCTATTAGTTGTGCCATGTGTCAGTAATTGGTGGTCTGAATGTGGAAAGATAAATAACTAAATAAATAAATAATTGTTCGCCAAATAATTGTCTGGCTGGCTTTCCTGCACTACACTGATAAGATGCCTAACAAACGATGACGTCATTACTTGTTTACGGACGTGTACGATCGTAATCCAGCTGGTCATCTCTATCTCTTGTTGTGCAGTTTTTCATTAATAATTACTACAAATAATGATACAGTTCGTTAAAATTAGGATTAAAAATCAAATTTGTTTAAATTTAAAGTGGTGTTTTGTTTCAGAATTTCCTGCCGGCCATGAGGGCCGGTAAATTTTCAAAACTGCCAGACCTCCAAAAAAATTACCAGCATTGTCATGTGGGCCGGTGCTAATTACGCACCCTGAATCACTGTCAAACTCTGCATGCATGAGGGAAACGAGAGTTCGTCGGTTTGAATCTTGGTCATAGTAAACGAAATGTAATGCCGCACTTAGCCATTTATAGTGTACGATTTATGGTAATTTGTGAAATCTCCTCGAGCGCAGCGCAACGCGGCGGAATGAGCGAGCGAATCGCGCGACTCCGCTAGTCTGTCCTCATTAAAAAGATACAGTTATTAAGCTTTTTTGGCCATTTGAACATAGCACAAAAAGTCTGACGCTCTATAATTTAGTGCAACACAAAATAAATTGCAATTTCTGGGAGAATTCAACTCTTTATATAGCCCCACTTTTGGACAATTTCAAACCAGATCTCAACTTGTCAAATATAACACAAAACAATTGTTGATTTAAAATTTATGTAAATAGATTGCATTACATAAAGTGAGATTTGAAAGAATGGCAATAATATTTATAGTTAAATAAAATAATTTTTTGATTGACACACAAAACATATTTCCTGAAAAATTTAAAAGAAACTCAAGATGGACAAGTGCGTCTGCGCACTCGCTGAGATTTCCCTGGCCAACAACTGCCAAAATGATAATGCCACACATTTAGATGTGAGTTGTCCTTAACTGAAGAATGTAAGAAGGAGACTCAGCTGGCCGCTGTTCCTTGTAACACTGCGAGCAGAGAAAGTCCATCGCTTCACTTCCGAAGTACTGGCACTTGGGCGTCTGGCAGGGAACCGGGGTAGCCGCAGTCGGGACAGCACCCTGCCCATTGGTGGCCTCTTCTCCTATTCCACCAGACCCATTGCTACCCACGAGTGAGTCATCGTAAAAAGTGGATTTGCTTAAATACAGAGTTTTGTCTTGATTGGGAGAAGGTCTCCGTGCCACCGGCATTTTAGACACGTTAGCAAACATCACCATGTCAGACTCAGTATAAAAGCGTGATTTGCCGGCCCCATACAATGTGTATGTTGGGGCATCATCGGGATGTTCCGTAAATTTTTGCTCCTGCTGTTTCTGACGCACAAAACAGGATGTACACAAATAGCTTGTAGCAGCCGTGCCAAACATATTGCAACCGGGATTGACACATGGGGCAGGTCCTTCGGTTCCTTTAACCAAACTATCTCCACCTCCACCATCCACTTGGGTTGTCTGTTGGCGATGTCTGAGATCTCTTTCAAATCGTTCATGTGCTGTGTGCAGATAGTTGCGCACCATTTCCTCCTGGTATTCATGCCGTTTTTCGGTATGCAATACAGCTGCCAAAATACGTTCTCGCTCCAATGGTTGGGAAACAGTTTGGCTACTAGGAGGGGGAAGGGTATTGCTTCGAGTACTTGTTTCTTTAAAGGAATTACTTCGTCCAATGCGCGTTAATGGGCCCAAATTCTTTTTTATTTTCTTGCTCATGGACCTCCCAATGCTGCCAAACTGGCGAGCTACCGACTGCAGCTGCTTGGCAGCCTTGGTCCGTGAACTGCTTTCAGTACCAAGAGAAGTGCCATCATCTGAATCAAAGCTGCCACTACTTCTTGCTTTTTTGTCATCTGAGTGACCATTCATTAGAAGAGAAGGGGGATCCAGAGAGATATGAACTACATCCAAGTATTCATGAAGTAAATTCAGTTTATCTTGGGCTGAAAGTCTTAACCGGTTCATCACTTCCTCGTTGAATTCGTCAAGCCCCCACTGGAAGTCTTCACCGGGATCAACCGCAAACTGCAGTAACAGAATACGATGGTCAGGACCAGTCAAGGGAATAACGGCTATAAAAAAAAAAATAATACAGTTAAAATTAAAATTAAAAAAAATTAAGCAAGCATTGATATATTTTTCCATACAAACATGTATTTGATTGTAGAATGAGGCCAAACCTATGATGGCGACTTAATCTGATCTCAAACTTTTTAGTTTTAGAAAAAAAATAGAAGTGCCGGCAGATTCTTTTTTATCAGTGACACGCGCATCAGTTCTTCCTCATTTACAGTTACCAACAAAAAAGTTAATAATAAATTTCACCTGGAGGCTGTGGGGTTCGATCTGCATAGCTTTCCTTTTCCATGGCAACCAAAGCCGAGAAGTGGGCAGCATCGTAAGTTAGCACCAATGGAGATTTGTGACAGTCTTGCGCAGGGCATTCTAAAGGCAGATAGATGCCTCCAAACGGAATGGGGGCAAAGGGTTCTCCCGTTACATCCTTGAGCATTGTGTCAGCAACAACGATAATAGGGCGACGCAGCACGTGGGCCAAAGCAAGAACATGGATCTCCTCGAGACTCTCGTAGGTATCATGCTCGGCGTCTCCTTCACTCAAAGGATCCAATAACCTGCAAACAATTTCTCACAGAGTAAATTACAACATAAAATATAAACAGAATTTATACGTAGCGCAACCTCCATATGCAAAAGCTACGTTTGCAGCAACAAAACCGCACGTTCGATAGCTGCAGGGAAGCACATGTTGAAGAGCCAAGCACAAATACAGCCAATTAGTAACAAATAAAATCAGCCTCCTGAGTCTACCTCAATAAGCAAATCTATTGGCAGCATACAAATCTTTTTGGAGCCGAACGAGGCCGAAGGCTGAGCATAGCTCCGCTATGATCACACTCCAATGTAACATTACATTAGACTGCGCAGCACGCTAAAACCAAAAGGTCTATCCAAACCACACTTGTATGCAGTAACACATGAATTTGGATAAGGTTTATCAAAAAAAAAAACCGGAATCGGAGATGGGGTTGAGGAACAATCAGGGTAACAAAATGGCCAAGAGCCAAAATCCAAACAACAACTAGGCTGTTTCTAATTGTTAAAAGATTGATTGTTGATGATAAAGAGGCGGCCACACTTGTTAGTTGGGGTAGTGGCTTCGGGCCAAGATCCCTGAATAATATTTATAATCTGACCTCACTTCTTCCGGCATAGCAATAAGCTAGCAAAGTTAGTTTCTGTAGCAGGGCGTACGGCTTTGGGCCATGGCCCCATTAAACTTTCATTATCCAGTCGCAATAGCAGACATGTAACTGTAAACAACTAATAAAGCATATTTTGTGCATATTTTTTAAGGTTGGGCCGATTCCCGACTCAGAATGCCTCATGTAATTCCTTACCGACATTTGCAATACCAGTAGAAATTGGGACGGGTAGATAAAATCCAGATAGATCTGTAATAACCAAATTGAAGATATTTTCCCTTCTCGTTGACCGATTTTGATTTTTGAATACACAATTTTGAAGGTTTTTTCATCAGCTTTCCAATGGTCTAAACCCCAGATGTCTCTTATTGTTTAGAAATCACAAGGACAATTTTAAAATTTTACCGGGGATTTGGTATCAGCCAGTTTCATTTAATGATAGGCTTGGGTAAAAAAAAAGCTGATCGTTCCAGCGTTAATATTTTGTCATGTTGAGGTTAAATCCCATTGCGACCGAAATTCAACTTATGGAAAATGTAAGGGAAAGGTGCAGGATACAGAAAACAAAAAGGATGCGTGTTCACCATTCATAGAGAGAAAGATGCATCAATAACGTTTTCATGATACTTTCCAACTAAGTAGCTAGCTATCCTGGTTGAATAATATCACTACTTTCAAAGGCCGACCCTACATAGCCGAACAGCAAAGAAAGCGTAGCCCGCTCCATTATGTCGACGGCCCTAGTTATGAACGATGACTAGTAAACATAAACTTGCTGGTTGAACATTTATAATATTAATGAGTTTCAACCTGGGTGAGTGAAGACTGGTAAACAGAATATGGAAAATCTATCACAATGTCTGAATACTTCAAATTTTACAGCTTATTTAAATTCTTTGGGTGGCATTTTCTGTGAGGGCCTGATGAAGCTAGTCATCTGGGTTTAACATTGCCAGTGCAATTGACTACTGAAAATTTACAAGATACAGCAATGTTCGTATATCTTTGATCTCAAAATTGTGCGTTTTCTTAGTTTACATTAACTTCAGTATAAACAGTTAACTAATTGATTATTTACTTAGATTATCATCACTCTGCTGTACTAATAAACAAACAAAGTGTTTGTATAGAACTGAACAATAAAGGGTAGTCGGATGTCAATGATGGCAATTAACACACAAACCGAATGCCACAAGAACGAAACTTCAAAGTCGCCTATTATTTCACACAAAGATAATTTTCCTTCCAGGCAGACTTGTGAGCACAACATTTGGTTAATTTGCAGTAACATTACAGATAAGGGACGATTATGGTGAACAAGGCAAAAACTGATAATTCGGTCGTTTTACTTTGGTTGTTGTTCATGATAAAAAGTACAACTTACGCCCAACCAAAAATTCCACGTTTCAATGCTGAAAACTGGCGAATTTTCAACTGTTTTTTTGGGAGGAAATTCAAATGTGAGCAGATGAAAAGTTCGTTGGAAAGAGAGGAGTGGAAGTTCGAGCAGTTCTCCAGATCGTCGCCTGAGGAAGACTTAGTAAAAACAGTCGAAAATTCGCCAGTTTTCAGCACTGAAACGTGGACTTTTTCGTTGGGCGTAAGGTGTACTTTTTATAATGGTGGATGAAGCTAGGAAAGCACACTGAAGCACTAATACTGCAAAAGAGCCAAGCAGTTTCTCTACCACTAAGTTTAGCAGTACAAAATTTGTGAACCCATTTTCTCTTTCGTCGTTCTTGTGGTGTCGATGGCCTGGCTAGGGTTAAAAGGCTAAAAAAAAAACTCGTAAATTAACGGATAATTGAAAGATAAGAGGTAGTTGAAAATCTGTGTTAAACTGTACAAGGTCTTGAAGATGTATATTGCAACTTATTACATACAAGACTTCAGTATAGTATTCACACTTGTTTATCTACGTTTTATCATTTAGAAAAAATTTAAAAAAAAAAAAAGCTTCAAGCTTCAAGATGGCAACAATTACAAGGTCCATTTCTATCTGTAAGTGAATTTAAAACAAACGACACTAAACCACAATGTATGCAGAACTAAATTAGTTCGCTTGAACTTTCGGTGGATTTTGACGTTAAAAACATCAAATACCAGGGGCACCTGGTTTCTATTGCCTACTGAAAACATACATTACCTGATTTTTAGCATTCTCATTCTCCCATGCTGTTTTGTACTAGAGATTAGAGACTTTGGAGTATTGCCGGCGTATTTACCTACTGCGCATCAGTTGCCGCAAGGCTGCAGTTGCATCTTTTGTTCCACTATTTCCTGTGCCAGTAGCGACATATAGGGGAGGAGGGTAGCAATGTACAGGTAATGTATATTTTCAGTAGGCAATAGACACAAAAATCAACCAGGTGCCCCTGGTATTTTGATGTTTCTAGGCCTATGCCATGAAAATATACATTAACCAACTTTTAGCATTCCACAGACCTCATTAACACGGCAGTGGGCGCCACGTGACGGAGCCTCCTAAGGTAGCACACTGGTTCCCCGAGTCGCAAAATTTGCCAGGAGTTGCAGTGAAGGCCCGGCCACCGGACCGGCCCAAGCGTTAGGTGGGATTTATAGAATCTGTCTGGCGGCCAAGAAGGGACCGAAAAGGTATAGTCCATCCGTGTGCAGTCATATATAGCCAAGTAGTGAGAAGTGAACACCGTCGGATTCCTCCGGGAAGCGGCTTCCATGATGTCAGTGATGGGAATGTTGCTATGATGAGCCCAGGATGCAGAAATAGCCCGTACTTCATGAACTGTAACCTGGATACCCTGATCCACACAGTTGACGTCGATGGAATCATAGGCTTGAACGATGACCGTCTTGATCCAGGTGGCGACCATCCTGGCCGTGGTTTCACCATGTTTGGCAGTGAAAGGCAGGAATAGTTGGGATCGACCGCAGCGAAGAGGCTTGCAAGCCTTCATGTAGAACTTGAGGGCCCACAAGAAAGGCACCAGAAAGGTCCCTCTGCCCGGTCTGGGCCCTCAAGTTCTCCGAGGATGGAAGAAAGGGCAGGAATAATACAGGGCTGGGGTCACTCGGAGGGGTTTTGAGTCTTAGCCCGAAAGGAAGATCTCGGTGAGGAGTTGCTGACAATACTTGAACTTCCCCGCAGCGAAGGCAACCACCAGCAAGGGAAATTAAGAAGACCGTCTTCCATGTCAAATGGCTAAGAACAGATGATGCCAGTGGTTCATACGGTGCCGAGATGAGGGAGGTGAGGACAAGGGATAGATCTCAGTCTGGAAAAAGGCGTCGGGTCACCGGACGTTCTATTTCAAAGTACTTGACTACAGCCGAAACGCCGTAAGTGTTAAGAAGGGAAAGGCTACCCGCAGCACAGAACACCGTGTTGAGGGCCAACCGGTACACTACGATAGTGGAACCACGGAGACCGTCTCAGAATAGGTGCTCTAAGAACCGCAACAGTTCTGGAACAGAGGGATTGACTGGATTAACCTGTTGTGGGAGACACCAATGAAACCATCGTCGCCAATGGCTGTCACAGATCTTGTTGGTCGATGCCCGGACGGCGCAATGCAAGAGGCCTGGCTAGTAGACATGCCAGTTGCTTCGAGAAATCGGATAATAGAAGCCACCGATATAACTGTAGCTTTTGTAAATGGCGGTGAAGAATGGCGCTCCCCTGTGTTGGGAGAGCAGGCAGGGCAGGCTCGGAAGACGACAATGGGAATCTATTAACAAGTGAAGTGAAGTGGAAACCATGTTGCCGAGGGCCAATTCGGGGCTACTACAATGAATTGTCCCATGGACCAGGATATCTTGCGGAGAACCACGGACAGGAGTTTCGGTGGTGGAAACAGGTAACCTAAGAGATGACTCCAGTCAAGAGTGAGGGCGTTCACCGCACAGGCTTGGCTGTCGGGGACCGGGCTGACAAACTGGGGAAGTCTGGCATTGAACCACGTGGTAAAAAGGTCTACCATGGGGCTACCCCATAATAGAAAGAGGGACTCCCATACCGACGTTCTGAGAATCCATTCCCCCGATGGCGGGGTGCGCCGGGACAGGAAGTCGGCAACCACGTTGAGTTTGCCTCGTGTGTGCAAGGAAAGGAGAGTCACACGAAGCGACCGACACAGCAGAAAAATTTCTGAAGCAACAGTGTGTAGGGTTCGAGAACGAGTACTGCCACCTTTCTGGAGATATTCGACCGCAGTGGCGTTGTCGATGTGGACCTGGATGACTTTTCCTGTAATTTCGTGACAAAAGTGTTGGAGACCAAGAAAAACTGTTAAAAAAAGTTGATGAGGTTAGTGGTCCCCGGTGACTAGACTCCAGCGATTACTCGGTCGCCGACGTGGGCTCCCCATCCGTGCTGAGAGGCATCCGTGAAGGTGACCGAGGCAGAGTCGTCAGAGGCAATCGGAGGAGGATGTGACGGCTGAAGAAGAATGGGAAGAAAAACTACTGGTGAGGCTTGCATGGGACCGCCTCGTCTAGAGGCAACTGTGGTCACTTGATGGTAGAAGTCACACATGCTTCAGTGTCATGAGATGGACCTGGCAGGTGCTTGCGCTTGAAGAAGTACAAAGCTGAGTCCATTAAGGCGTGAACCCGTTCTTTGGCAAGGGAACCACCGTAATGAGCAGCAACCTGTGGCCGCGAAGCGGAAGAAGCACTTGAAGAACGGGAAGAAAGGCCGAAGGGACTGTCCGCGTGGTGGCTCAGTGCAAGCTTGGCCGATGTCCGACGCGCCTTTACCTGAAGCTTGAGGTGAACATAACGCTCTTTGGCGGACAAAAGTTGCTTCTGGAGACTGGGTAGGTCAACAGGCAACTGCAGTTGACCGCATTGAAGAGGAGACTTGTAACCGTATCCTGAGTGGGACCGGCTGGCGTAGTGGGAACCGAAAGAGGCAGGTCCATAACGGGGACTGTGAATCGAAGTGTCCCAATCCTCGGTGACGAGTGGCATGCCGCAAAAAGGGTAGAGAACCCTGGCAGCGGAGGATCCACCGGTGAATTTTCGGTTATCGGTGAAGGGGGGGGGGGGGGGGGTAGACCGGTCCACCTGTTCCCGTGACGAACCCTTGGCGTGAAGCATTTCGGAAGTAACTGGAGATCGGCGCAGGGAGCTAGTACACATTACGTCCGACGCAGTCGTAACCTAGAGAACAAAAGATGCAAATGCAGCCGTCGTCTTGACTTATATACTGAGGAGGCTGTGCAGAACTGATGCGCAGTAGGAAGCAACGCTCCAGTCTTTATCTCTAATACAAAACAGCATTGGAGAATTCAATGCTAAAAATCAGGTAATATATATTTTCATGGCATAGAAACGAACTTCAGTTCTGATGACCTTCTTCAGAAGTGAAAACCCCGCTACGTTAGAGAGATCACATCACTTGTCGAAAGAATTAGATTCTGCCAATTGTCCTACAGCATCACTAATCTTTACAAGACAACAGTAGTTGAGCTCATGTATCCACAATCTGTTGAAATTTTTGGTAAGGTAGGTGCTTTTTAAGGGTAAGAATGACGAATGGCAATCGACTTGAGCCTGCAAAGTTGTGGCTGACTGAAGGAATTGGATTGGAGCAGGATGGTAGCCTCATTCCACTTCATGGCATTTCCAGCGCTGCTTTTACGCGTACTGACGTCGGCCTGATCTCAACAGACTTGTAGACGCACGAGCTGAACTACTGTATGCAGACTGTGTGCTGCTGGACAAGGGGCAGATTTGAATCTTAAAAGTAGCGGGGTTTTGACTTCTGAAGAAGGTGGTAGAAATTGAAGTTCGTTTAACATCAAAATCCACCGAAAATTCAAGAGAACTACCGCGTTCTTCGTTTGTGTTATAGTGTAATGTATGTGGTAAAAATGCCACAGTAACCGCCAGTTCCAGGTCGCCCACAATCTGTAAGTGATTAGACGGAATGGAAAATGATAAGAATAAACCAACTGGAAAGAAATCAAATAGATTTTGATAGCTAAGTAAACAGATTTGAATTGGTAGTTTTCGAAAGATTAAGACACTAGTGAAGTGAACAAATTAGTCTGTTTCTCTACCAGTTAGTGCGTGCTTACCCTTTGGTTGCAGGGCTATTGCAGCAGCTAGATTTACGACCAGGACGGGAACGAGGTTCAGTTGATGAGAGGCGGAGCAAGTTGTCCCACTCCCTACACCATTCCTCTTCACAATATACAAGTCCAGCCTACAACGGGAAATGTACTGGATTACCAAACATTTTTGTCAAAGGCACCATGACCGACAATAAGCCACTGGCATTGTTAGACAGAAGAAGGATTGTTCAACACTGCTGACTCTTCACATAGATGACAAAGCCTTTGTGAAATTTTTTTTTGGGCTTGGGTGCATTGCAACTGCCTTTAACTAGGCACCGTTTATTTACGTCGAAGTAATAAACATGGTTTATTAATTTTTTTGGGTGGAGGAAGTATCAAAGTACTGTTTGTATTGTAAATAATGCTTTGGACTTTCTTCAGGCTTGAAGAAGCTTATCACAGACTTCCACATGACTACTGAAAGATCTGGAAGATTTGGGGTGTTAGGTAGAGTAATGCTAGGCTTTTTTTTAGTGTTGTTGTTAAAAGGTTAGGTCATCTGCCTCGATTCGAATTTCGCCAGGCAGGGTTAACAAACAAGGTTTCCTTTTACAAACAAGCATACAAGCTCAGTCTGATATACCAAAAACAAAAGTTGTAAGAGACTTAAAATTAAGGCCTACAATTTACAAAACGGTGTAAAACAGTCTCTTTAAGTTGTCCACTCACCCTTATGGGGTTTACATTTACATTAACAGGCTAAGTAGTCTGTGTACGTAACAGCTTCACTTCTGATGAACTATTTCAGCAGCGTTCAGTACAGGTTTTGAAATTGGATGTACAATCTCTTTCTCCTGATCGTAAATAAGTTTTATGTTTACTACACCATTTAAGCAATGCAAAACCTGTTTGTTCTGCAAAGGCTTAGCAGATCGGTGCACCTTTATGTGTATCCCTAAGCGGGGCTATACTGATCGCTGGAGCATGTTGCTCTTCATTTTCCCTAACTAACTAGGCTGACGGCTATGCAAGGAAACACAGTACGTTTCTCTCTTCAAAGTTGAGAGGTGTAGACAGTTTCGGCTGGTTAGCTCCCTCTACGACTTGATAGGTTTTAACATGGAATCACACAATAGCGCTAACTTGGAAGTTTCAGATTTCTTCTGTACTGCGAATTTTCAGCAAGATTCACTATAGTTTTTCAACAAGTCTTCCGCCTTCATCAGGCACTGGTTGATTAGCACACTAACGTAACATCACTAAGATTTGAAAAACTTGTAGTGGGGCCAAGTGCCAGCGTTATTGTCTCATCAAAATTCTTAAGTCAAGTCAAGTGAGCCTGTCGGCATTCAATATGGAATCGCACAATCAGTCATTAAACTTAGGCTTGCGTAAATCACTTAGTTTATCGAGGGAATTTACACTTAGTATAACCAGGAGGAAATGAAAGCTGGGAGTAAACAACTCAAACTCATACCATAGAATCAGGCACTTGTCGTTTTGGAATGGGGCCTCACCACAACACTAAACCCCAGCTTAAGACAAAATATCAGATTTTCTTGTCAATTCTGTAGATTTATTTTAGTTTATGCTTTAGAATTTAGGTTAGATGCTTTAATTTGGTCGACATGCTTGAGTTTACGCAGATTAGTTTGCTTACATGTGGCTTAAAGTCGTACATCGGGTTCGTAAGTTCCAGCGAAACGCAATCTTCGTCCTTCGAAATAGCTCACTCGACTTCTAACCAATCAGAAGGCGATAGCACTTTAATCAATCAGAGGGCGAAACACATTTACCATTTAGGAGGAAAGCTGCCATAGCAGATGCAAGATCAACTGAGATAGTAGCTAAATACTTCGCTCCACTATAGTGAGCTAGAACGCAGCTTCAATCCCAGTTTGAATTGAGCAGACGATGCTCGCAATCAGCTCTTATCGTTTGGAACACAGGGACTCGTTACAAAATAAGAACAGGCCGGCAGTTCGTCCTACTCTTATTTTGTGACGAGCCCCTGTGGTTTGGAAAGTGAACGGCGCTTGTTTTTCTAAACACTGCTTAGGCATGCATATAAACAATGCCCTTCCTCCGACGAGAGCTTGACGAACTTGGCAGTTATGGGACTGATAGCGATAACAGTCTTTATTTACAAACAAACACGTTTGTTAATATGTTATTACGTACTTTATTAACTAGCTAAATCTGATGTGGTATTCCTTCCTAACCGTGAATTACTTCGATAGCCCATCAAACTGTTGCCTCGTCTGCAGCCCTGCAGCATTATCCTACACGCTGGTGGCCACCAACTACCCCACAATCCTTCAGCATTATTATACTACCTACAACCAGCGACGTAAATAAGCAGGGAAGAAATTTACATAATTTTCGCCCCCTTTCAACCCTCTTTAGTGCCCCACCCCAAAAAAAAATAGTTTACGAGATAGACGCCCAACCCTCACCCCCAACTTTCCCGCCTGTTTCTTCTACGTCCCCCACCAGTGGCACACCCAAAGAGTTTTGTTTGGGGAGGGGGGTGGGGCAAAGAAATTAAAGATGCGGTGTCCCAAATTCAGCTAGGGGGCCTAGGGGAGCATTGTGAGCTCCCAAGCAGGTCCCGGGGCAACGACTTTTCAGCAGTTTGAGCTCCTTTGAGACACCTGGAAGACCTAATTTCAGAAATTTTCAAGTCGCAGTAGACTTCTTGCTTGTTTAGTTTACAATTCTTTTTTGATTTGGTGCCTGGCCCACTATCCCCCCACCCACCATTATCGCGGCACTCGTGAATTACTTCTCCTTTTTTTCAGAATCTACTGTTTGAGGTTTGAAAACCTGGCGCAGTATCCACCTGTGGAATTTAGTTTGCTTGTCTAAGATTCTTCCTTTCCACATTCTAAAATTACTTGGCTATTTTTAATTCTACGTGTCACTCGTCGAATTAATGCGGTTGTGGCCAAAAAACGGGGGTAGCCGATTTACGTCAGCGATATCTCCTCAAAAACCAGACACATTTGTTCAATTCTGATCCGACGAAATTCAAGTAAGCGGGTGGGTGAATTGCAGTGCGCCAGCACACAAGGTATTATGCTGTAGTTAACTTAGTTAGGCCAGTTTTAGTTCGCTAACCTCTAAAACTGAGCGAAAAACCGTCGTCAAATAGTACACGATCAGTGGCTGACGTCAGCGCTTCGTCAACGCCAGTCATACGAAAAATTGCGGCGTGTAACTGCGCATTTCGGCAAGTCAGCTCTTCAACATTGCGGTCGGTTGGAGGCAATCGTGTACGTCGAGATGGTTCATCTCGTATGGCGCAGAACAACACAAAGTGAGTCATCACTTACCTTTGCGGTGATCTGGATGGTACACCGAATTTCTATGACTGAATCTGGATGGTACAATGAATGCAATGCTCGTATAAGACTTTTGTTGTTAATTACTGCGCCATCCTCGCTGCTTTTCGGGTGCGATATATTACAGTATTTTATTACTCGTATTTGTGGTGTTGTTTCCTATTGAACGAGTGAGCAAAGCGAATGATGTCCTGTTTTCACAGTGGCGGACTGGCCAGAGGGAGAGAAGGACGGGATATTCGTAATGGTCTCTGACTTTCAGATTTTTTTTTAAATCCGTAACAGGAAGACTCACCTAGGTTTTATTGGTTCGACATTAGTTTTAACCACAGATTTAAAACTACAAATAATAATAATAAAGATAATTATAAAACGCTAGTAAAACAAGTACTTTGTATTGAGTAGCCTAACAAAAATTGGCCACATGAAATTGCAGTGTTATATTCAATGTGGACTTTGTCACAATTTCCGTGTGAATATTTTAACTTTTGTTAATACACCTAAAAAGTGTAAATAAAGTTAAACTAGTCAACGTCACAGGCTGATTTTATACCCTCAGCGCAATACGATTTCTCCTACCCCCCCCCCCCCACACCACCAAATTACCTGCTGAATTTATGAAATATGGTGTTCGAATATTTAAAAAATGTAAAAATCTGATGAACAAGAACAACGGGTACGGGAAACTGTACAACAACGAAGCTTTCAGTTTGTTTTTTTGTAAGAGGGGGGATTAAGGCTTAATGGCGCGTCGACAACTTGGTCATTAGCGCCAACCTCAGTCACAGTGCAGTGGTCCGGGTTGCCACTGCACCACACATTACAGAGATGTTATTCAAACCCCTAATCTAAATCTTGTCATACAGCTGTACCTCCTGCAAAAATTGAAAAACACCGGACAGGAGGACAGACTTATCGCCCAACTGACGCGCAATATCATGCGGAAGATGGAACCGACGACGAACACCATCAAGATGGCGACAATCAACAAGTAAGTGCCGGACCGTAAGTGGCCGTCGACACCAAGAACATTCAGGAGGGTCAACCCCCCGCAAAAGGAAACAGTGAGTAAGTCGGGTGTGACCAATTCGCAAACGGGCCAACACAACCTCCTCACGGCGACTGCGGCGACACGCCGAGTGCCACTCCTCGACAGTGCCTTCTTTTTTGTAAGAATACCAATATCAGCGTCTGATGAAAACTTATCTGTTCCGTGATTGCATCGTCGCACACAAGATTCTGGCTCATTTGCCGTATCGTAGTAGCAAAAGTTACGAGACAGTTTTTTTTTTAATATAATGTGCAATATAGTAGATATTCTTCAGTACACCATGCATTCATATTTTTTAATACTGGCCTATTGGTATGTCTGCCGTTCCAACTTCATACGTCAATTACAGATTTTTTTTATTCTACCATACGACACGTCGAATTACTTATGCAGCGTTAGTGCATCTTTTTTTTTTTTGGCCTTCACTGACTACGATAAAAATATTTCAATATACCTACTACGTGTTCAATAATAATTGTCCCCCAGCTATGGCTTCACCCTTTCGCCCAAACCTTCCCCAAACGTGAAGGAACACCCGTAATTTGTGCTGCATCATCTATCTTCAAACGTATTTTTTGATTTTTACCTCCCCCCCCCCCACCAACTACTGATTGGCTGCAGGTCCGGGGAGGAGGGGTAAGCAGTTTGCAGCCACAGACCACTCGAATGTTGAGGTACTTCAAGGCTGCGAGGTGCTAGGGAGATGGAGGGGGAGGGGGGGATGAGGCTTGATGGCGCGTCGACAGTAGGTCGTTAGCGCAACCTCAGTCACAGCGCAGTGGTCCAGGAGCAAAGTCACAGTCCTGTGACAGTGGTGTTTCAGGACTGCTAGGCTGCTGATGTAACTTATTGCTAGACAAACGTGTATACAGTCATATGAGCCAATGTAACACATTTCTTTATTTAATTTTCGCCTACGGTATTTTCTCGAATGAGCACCCGGGGGCTTTATTTTCGTGTGCAAAATCCGGCGCTCGTAATTTTTGAGAACCGACCAACCAAACAGAAACACAAGTGTGTAATTGTTGAGGACTAAAACAGAGCTAGCTCCAAGAAGAAAAACGTAGTGGCAGCGTAGGGGGCTACAGTGAAATCCAATGTGGGCAAGGCCGTGGAGGGTGGAGAAGGGGAGACGGGGCTGGGACTGGCAATTTTTCTTGTTCAAACTGGTAACTTTATGCCCTCACCTAAGGTTTACCCCCCCCCCCCCTAACAACGAAAAAATGACGCCTACCTTTAAAAGTTTGGACTTTAGACTAAAACTAGTAGCTACGGCTCTGAATGTGCGGCCTTATGACACGGCATTTTTTTAAAACTGCAAGCCGGCACACACTGGATGTCATGTGATACGGTCCCTGGATGCTACGACGGGAGTGTTTAAAACTTTGCACTTTTAAATTGACAGAACGCGCAGGTGTGTTAATGATACGTTTACTTAATTTAAATAAACTATTGTGCGTTTATTTTTTAAAAGACGTGTGGTTTGTTAGTACGATGGATTAATAATTTCCAAACTCGGAGAATGCGTGGATGACAAAATAAAAAGTTACGAATAAATTTTTTCTTGCGCTACAAAATTGGCGTAGCCGAGTGAGAAGGTAGTCTGCTGACGCAGTTATTAAACTGAACGTTCAAGTATAGCTTCAATCTGTACCTTTCTATTCAATCCAATATCGCTTTCCACAAGCCGTCATCATGACAGGCAAGTAGCCTATCGCATAGCATGCGTATCGCATATTCTCCTGTAATGGAGTGACTTGTAATACCCGTTAATGGCTAAGCCTAACCACTGACACGCTGTGTTTTTCGAATGGATTTTAAATATCTGTCGCAATAAATTACATTTCGAGATTTTCCAGCGGTTCTAGAATGATTTACCTCACTCATCAACGTTGTAATTTGTTTCATTGTCAATATGCGCAATTTACAATGAACGTTCGTCGGCGAAGCGATAGATAATGACGCCATTGTTGTTTTCCGAATCTAATACTCAAGATAAATTATAATACACCATTTTTGGAGTAAAAATAATAATTACAGTAAACTTTACAAAACGTAACTTTAAATATTGTCGCTCATTGTCAGTTTCGCCATCTGGCGGCAAACGTAGCTACTAATCGTAGGGCCAAAATCTGCCGTACGGTGGCAAGACAAACTGCCAATGCCGGTTGGAAACTTCAACCAAGAAAGGTACTTCTCGCACACTACGTGCGCTTTATTAATTTCCTCCTGGTATAACATCAAAAAGAGTACAAAATACACATTGCCCTTGCAAATGTTTGACAAGCACTAGTGAGGGAATTATCAGTAGCAGTGTGGCTTATCTTTTGTCAGGCAGTAATTCACGCTTTGTTTTGAGTTCAGTTCACATCAGCGTCAAGTGCATTTCAACGTTGCGTCAATGATCACTAATCTTGGTAAGCTCCACTGGCAGCTAAGCTAACTGGCGTTTTCCAATTTACTTGCAGCAAGAGTAGAAGGGAAGGACTCACGAGTTGGACGTTTCAGGTCAAGGAAGGAGAGTGATGATTCATGAGGGTTCGATAGCAATTACCTCTAGGATTTTACATGGTTATGTCAAGAATTCGAGGGTGACACAGTTTAAGTCTTATTCCCTGCTGTTTGTTGATGGAATGGTGCATTGCGACACCATAGCAGCTGCTCAAAATTCCACCTGTCCACTTAACATGTTGAAAATTTGCAAGAACGTGTATTTTGTACACTTCGTGATTTGAAAGAATTGCACAATTTTTGTCTACTAACGACATTTCATTTTCAAAGTGTAATATCAAATGCGCTACTAGCAATCTTGCTAATACAAGACGGGGTTTTAAAAGTCCATTAGGCGCTTGCAGAAATAGTTTCACCCGATTTTTTAAAACAGCGGTTTTTCAACTCCTGAAAATATTCCTTTATTTTTAAAGTACTTGTCCATGCCTGTAATTCTATGTTTTATTTCCAGGATTATTCCAGGTTATCAAGTTTCCGTACGAACTATGCATTACAAATGTTATTAGCACTCCGAGTTTGAAAGTATTTTTTTCTTCTGTAAGCGAGGTCATTTGGCGAGTACTACAGCAGCTACTAAGTGTCTTTATTCATTGGAAAAATGAAGATTCTCCCAGAGAACTTGTTCTTGTCAGGAGAATCTAAGTTCTCCGAGAGGAATGTGACTGTGTTACAAGATTGGGATCCCTTCCTTTACCTACGGCGCGTTTTTACTACCCCACCATCTCATTAACGCAGTCATTTATGCAAAATACTATGTCACTTCCGTCTCTACCCTCTCCCCTGCTCACGTTTTCTTGTGTGAACGCTCGATTTCGTGCAGGGAGGCGGGCGGGCCCTGTTTTATAACACAGTTTCGTCAGATTCCTCTCAGAGAACTTACGATTCTCCTGATAAGAACAAGTTCTCTGGGAGAATCTTCATTTCTCTTTCGCAGAATCCTCCTCACTGTGTTACAAGATTGGGATAGATTAGGAAGCAGTGCACTTACTCCTCAGAATCGCTACGAAAATGGCTGTGTTGACCCCTTGGTACCACTCGGTAATCAACTTGTACCTACGCCCCAAACCACCCAGGGACACCACTTATCCGCCACTTCGGCGTCCATAGACGGGTCCCATAGGAGGGACCTTGCGCTCTTCAAGGCATAAGGTCCCTCCTTGGCGCAGGCCAACAGCCGGACAAACCAAGCTGCACATCGCCAGTCCAGTGTCACCAGTACTGCCCACTGTACTTGATCCACTATCAGCTTGTCCACGCAACGTCCTATCAAAGGACACGGGCTGAAAAGGTATGGAAAGAACGGGCCCCAGTTTACACTGAACATTCCACAAACTCTGCCCCTGGGCATCGACCCCACGACCCAAATCGCTGTAATTCGGCCGTCACCTCTGATGCGAACAAATCCACATCCGGCGTCCCAAACCACTAACAATTCTGGAACGCCGCAGTATACAATCGAAAGTCAAACCTGCCCCAAAAAATTCGAGACAGATCATCCGCCGTCATATTCAACTTCCCCGGCACAAATGCAGCTTGTGCCACACAACGCAGCTGACTTCTACGCTGCTCTAGGCTACGGACCATGGCATTTAGGCGTCTGGGACTTTATCTCCCCTTGATGATTAACGTATGACACGGCCACCACATTATCCGAAAGGATTCGTACGACCCGTCCCCTGACCAGGTCTCCAAATATTTCCAGTGCCTTTAGCATAGCTAATAATTCACTCGCATTTACATGCGAGGCTGCCATCTTACCCGCGCTTGTGAATCCCCTGTGGCCGCTCCCCAGCTTATGTCCGAAGCGTCAGTTGTCACCACTACTGCGGCCTCCACCGAGACCCAGGATTTTGCTACCACCGAGTGGCTCACGAGTCTTTGCTCACCAGTTCAAATCCTCGGAAGATCCTTGCGAGAGGCTTCCTCCGAGCGCCTCCGCGTGACACCAGGTCGTGTTGCCACCAACGTCTGTGCAGTTTTCCATTCTCCACGGCACACAACAAGCTTTCCGCTAGACCCAACAACCTTTGAAGCTCCTTAATAAAAGTGACCGGGTTCCGTTGCAGCGTTGCAACCAACCGTAACCTATGAGCCTGGCTTCTCTGGTGTAGCTCGAATGGCTGTTACTAGATCCAAAGTAATACCCAAAAACTGCAAACCCTGCGTCGATACCAGAACACTCTTTCCATAATTTATGAAAAAGCCTAACTTCCACAAGGTTTCCAATGCCCTCCGCACATCACGCCGCACACCGGCTGCGGACAGACTTATCACCGCACAACCACCCAGGTAAACGAAAATCAATACACCGGCCCGGAGCAAGAAGCTCCTCACTACTGTTGCAAGTTTCATAAAAGTACCTGGGGCTGAAGCCAAACCAAATGGCAGCACACAAAAGCGGTATAGACAACCTAGCCAGGAAAACATTAACAACCGCCGCGCAACATTCTTTATTGCCACTGCTTAATTAATACGCTTGAGACATATCGATGGTGGCCATCAACCACCCTGGCTGTAAATGTTCCACTACCCTGGGTACTGTATCTGAGTAGGACTTCCTTACCACTACAAACTCATTTAAGCCTTTCAGGTTCAAAATTATGCTGATCCTATCCGTCTGGCTTTGGCACCGAAAAAATAGAGGATACAAATCCCACGGTCCCGTTTTTCACCCTCTCAATTTTGGGGCAATCTCTTTTGCATCGTCAAGTAATGGCGGTCTCGCCGAAACCGCAATTAGTGGTGGCGTATTTCTGAACTCTAGACCAGCCCCATCGACAATATCCAATACTGCCGGTGATGCCCCAATGGCCCCTCAAACTCCCACCACGCCACGTGCTCATTGTATAAAGCTCTGTTTCAGCTTCAGTTCCCAAACAATTTAACAGCACACATCACCAAAAATTTCTACTCACGCTTGGTCGCGCCAATGCCTATGTACGCCCCAGCATTCCGCATCGCAAAAAATAAATTAAAAATCGACAAACCCATTCTTTCTTTTATCACCGGTTCTTTTCGGTTCGGTCTCTTACCGACTCCAATAATGGACTTCACATCAGAACTCCCGACCGCATGTCTCGTTCCCTATCGCTTCGTTATCCACCAAATTTCGGCTACGAAACCAAAAATAAACACTATGAACCTGATAATCCGTACTAAACCACTGCCGAAACAATCTCAAGAAGCAATTATTACGAAAAATGCGCACTGCAATGATCATGATCGTTATTTGGTTCGAGATTGTCCGTCTGCAGCATAAATGTTGATACAAGAAATGTCCTCGAGTGACGAGACATGACGTCAAATGAGCGAGCGACTCGGCTAGTTAATATTATATCCGCAGGCGGACGCACTAGGCTGGCCTAACAGGCCACCACGTTTTTCGTTCCCACAAAAATTGCCGTCGCCATGCTGGCCGCCACTTTTTGTACTCTCCAACCAGCGATAGAAATACTCACTTCCAACAGCGTAGCATCGTGGCCACGCTGCTCGTTTGGAAAATTGGCGCATGCCAGCCCAACTGCGACAAACGACCGTGTGCAACGAATTTTTTTCGGTACATTCAATAATCTTAGCTGTAGATTTTCTGACTGCACGCTCCAGCGGCAAGAAAAAGAGTGAGTGGACACGAGCAGGGGAGAGGAATGTGGGGTAGAGCCGGAAGTGACGCCGTATTTTGCATAAATGACTGCGTTAATGAGATGGTGGGGTAGTAAAAAAGCTCTGTGGGTAAAGGAACGGATCCTAATCTTGTACCACAGTCAGGAGGATTCTACGAAAGTGAAATTGAAATTATTTTTATAGAATATTCAGAGTAAGGCCATTAAAAAAAGAAAAGTTGGTTCTCAGGCCCTCCCGCACCGATTTTTTGACGGGAATTAAAAAGAAACCACGCGGCAAAAATGGCAGTTACAGAACAAAAATAGCCGTTAGTGGGAAATTGAAATATAAAATTGTCATTCTTGTCGCTAAATAATTGTGTGGATTACGAGGCAGTATTCTTTATTTTACCCAAACTCGAAAATTATTCCCCAAAATGTATGAAAAAATAGGGGTCGAAAAATTTAAAAAAAAAAAAAAATTCCGCCCGCCCGCACCGATTTCTTGAGAAAAATGCCCGAGAACCAAATTTCTTTTTTTAAGTGGCCTAATATTACTTAATTTACCGGAGAAATTTTCGAGCCGCTTTCACATTGTAGATTGTTCATAATCTTGCAAATTTTCCATTGCTTACAGCAATCTTCTTCAGGCCCTTTGAGGGTTGTTTTTCTTCTGTTTACATCTCACTCCACGGTCTGTTCGTTTCACAGTAAACAAAGTCTTTTTCGTAATATTGTTTAATGTTATACGATTTAAAAATGTCACACCGCTTGCTTTGAAAATTCTGGTTCATTTACACTAGTTACGCATAATTTCAAAGATGATATTGTGCCAACGAATATATTTTTCCTTTGAAATTATGCATAACTAGTGAAAACAATGTTATATGAAGAAAAAAGTTACACTTAAAAAGTTTATTCGGTACATCGGTTGGTTTATCTGTGAGGATTCAACAAAGTTTTCCTAACAAGAAAAACGACAAAAATTTTGGTTAAAGTTCAGTTTACAAACCCATTCTGGTGGGCAAGTAAAAACGGTACTAATCTCAACAAAGCAAGTGTTATCACATACTTTTGATTAAGTAAAACAGCCCATCTAGCATCAAACATCACAAGTAGTGTGGGTGTTCTTTCCAAAACAATGATGAAATAACAATAATAATTGGGCAAAACCATTAAGACTTCAGAATCAGATGACTTGCATTATAACGGTCAAACACGTTGGAGTCCAGTTAAACTGCTGGTGAAATCTGTCTTTTATGCTACAAATGCCTAGAAAGGGGAGATCCTGCCTGCTCTAACGCAGAATGCCAACACGTTCATTAAATGCTAATAAACAATCAACCCTTTTGACACTAAACTAACTTAGACTATTAGATAAAATGAGTGATAACTTTTTATTAGATGTAATGATTGATAACTTTTTAATAGATATAATGAGTGATAACTTTTTAAAGTATAGTACCTCCTGGTTGAACAATGTCTGCTGCCATCGCCATCGGCGCCACAGAGCACACCGATAGGCTCCATTTGTAAGAGTTGCATGGAGTGCCTTGCGCAGCGTCAACAAGCGGTCGTGGAATCCCCACATGCCTAAACCAAACATGGACAAGTTAGCATCACAAAAAATATAAGAGAAATTGAACCACAGCCTTCTGACTCACCAAGAGATGCTGCATGCAGGAGACAATTGCCATCCCCACTGGTTGCCAGAGGCCAGAGACGTTGGCATCTGCCTCCTTCTGCCCACCAGTTCAGACGACCTACAAAAACAAAATGATTCACAAACAACATGTATTAACTACTCAGTGGAGCCCGACGATTAACCAAATCAATAACACAGCACTTGGTTGTTTGGCTTGGCTAGAAACCTCCATAGCATGAATAAACAAGGCAGGACAGGAAAGAGAAATAACTTGCCCAACAATCACTAATAAGGCTGTATCGAACACCAACTTTTCTGCCGAACCAAACCGAAGATAAAACTTCAAATGAACCAATCACTGAACATTTTGGAACGGAACAAAAGTGTACCAAACCAATAAACCTTTAAATAAAATTTAAAACAACTATGTTCACAAAAAGTCTTTCATCTATTTATCAAAGCAAAAAATGTCTCAACAAATGCAGGTATGTTCAAGTGGAAACTCGGTTTAAGCATTAAGAAATCTCTACCTTTACACTTTTCTCAAATGGTTTGTGCTAGGAACTCGTTGTTTGAACCATCAGAAAGCTGGCAAAAAAAAAACGTCAAAATGGCATATTCAAACATCAAAATCTATCAATTAGAAGTGGAAATACGTTCAGTTCAGGATTTTCTCAAAGGCTGAACACGAACCGAACCAAAAAACCCTTTGTTCGGCAATGTTCGCGTTGGTTTGTTCGGTGCAATGCAGCCTCCTTTTTAATTGGGAAACAAGAGATAAACTTTGGAGAGGACGGAAAAAATATGGAATTAGCTCGGGCGTTTCAAAACAGCAGACGATATCCGTCATCAACGACATGGGCACCCCGGCAAGACCGGCCGCCCAGCGGTCGTTGGGACGGCAGGAACAAGAACTGGAAGACGGCGTTGCTACAACTCGTGTTGTGAAAGCAGGTGTCGTTAAGGCTGGTGGCGCCGAAGGACGCGTCGTTTTTGTTCCAGGTAGAATGCAGATGAGTGGCGTTTAGTGGCTGTCTTGGTAAGTTGTCGACGGGACTCAGTCTCCAGTGTTGGTTCGTTTGCGGGAGAATGCAAAAGGCGGTGATGGCTGTAAGGTCCACGTAGTCACGGGACGCATTGGCGAAAAGCAGCGTTCCGGAAGTAGGAGGGACGGCATTGCGAAGGGGCGACATAGCCAACCGACTGGGTAAGCAGACGGTGACTAGCAGTCGTCTCAGCCGACGAGAGTGGGGCAATCCCGGGAGACAAAGGGAGGGAGCCATGATGACTTCTTACTCCAACGAAGAAAGGCAAGGAACGGGAGCCGCCTGAGCGGCTTGAGACAAAGAGATGCCATTTCAACACCACCATCTCTTAAGTAGGGGGAACCGCGCATGCGCGGTAGGGTACGGTGGCGGCCGTCGATCTTTGAACTCTCACGGCAAGGATGCATCGTTGGAACAACAATGCAAAATTGACAGGTATTGCACTTTTCAAAGCATAAAGAAACTTAAATTTACCAATGTCAACTTTCTTCTAGTTTAAATCCCAAAATGCAACCTGCCCTAGTCAACAATTGTGCTTGTCTTCCCAAGGCCTAAGTCATATTTTTTTTCAGCTTGTTTTTTATTAATGTATTACACAGGTGTGAAATTTTTTTGCTGTATTTTTTGCTGAAAACAGAAAAACGGTTTTCGTGTAACCGACCGAAAAAAAAAACACCGGTTAAACGGAACCGGAAAGTACCAGCCCTAGCACCATCACACTTTAAACCTCGCAGCAAGCGCAGACAACATTTTTTCTTATTTTATTTCTTCACTTGCTACTAGCACAGGGACTTGGTTGCAAACTAGGAACTGGATGGTGGGGCAAAAAAAAAAAACAATAACAACAAGGGAAAAAATGTGGGCCAGAAAGCAAATTTTATATTCCAAGGTCTATACTACCGCAGTCTATACTACCTATGATCTCGTTCATTGTTGTCATATTTGTAACTAGGCTATACACTTCATCTTTTAAATGACAAAACTTACTTTATTAAAAGTGCAACAAAATATTATGCTTGGCTGGCACGTTTTTTCCCTAAATCATTTCATCTCCGTAAATGCAAATGAAATATTTAAGCGCACTTCAAGTCTGATCGCACTGTTTCTTAGGATTCATCTAATTTGTACCTGGCTCATTGTGTCACAGCAAAATACTTGACACACAAACAAAACAAAAGCAATCAAGTGAGAGTGGCTGCCACGTTTCTCTGGAATGTAAAAATTAACCCTTTATTGCCCATGGTACTTGCGGTTTGTTCAGAATTTTTTTTTGGTGTATTAGGCACTAAAAGAACTCCAAATTTTTTTATTTTACAACAAAAAAAATACAGCATGTCGACATATGTGGACATTGGGAATATGAGGATGTCTCAAGGAAAAATAAAATTTGCTTCTTTACCTGGCTGCTTACATTATACTGTGCTTAAATAACACCATGAAAGTTTCTAAAGCATGAGTTAACCTAAACCTTGCATTTAGAACACTGAAAACACGTTTTACTTATAGGGCCTACCAAGAATTTATAGGAGGTTAAAACCCCCTATAAATTTTTGCTTTTACTAGTAGGACATTTGAGCCACTTTCTCCAGTATTTCCAACTGGAATATTTTTTTTACATTTATCAGTGTAGTTGATGACTTTGAATTGTTGCCATATTATCTACTACGTCTGTATTATTTTCTGCTGAAAATTTATTTAAACCCTACAAGACACGATCGCCCAATAAATACGGGAAGCTGCGAAGCTGGCAAGTTCGAATGCAAAAGAGTGTTTATTTGTGTTGTGATGTAATCGTCCAAACTTTTCTTCATTAGGCCTGATGAAGACAGCAGTTTGCTGTTGATAATTTGCAAGACTGTGTAGTAACGTGGTCTTTGTTGTGAAAGTGAGAGAACTTTGTTGGAGTTTTGACATCCTTCTAAATGGTCTTCACCCATTACTAAGCTATTCTCACTGTTATAACTTGTAACACAATTCAGTTTATCCCTTAGATGCCCGTTGTCTACATTAGTAGACAAAAGGTTTTACAATAAGTTTTACCTACTAAATCTAAATAACAGCTGCTGAAAACTTTGTGTCCATGTGCTTTCATCATTTTTAAAGCTAAACATTGCCAACAATGCCTTTACAACTTAAAATATTGTGCATTACCTGACAAATTGTGAATGTGTGCGTCCATGGGCGTGATATTGCAGGTTGCCTCTATTTTGGCCTCTTTGTTTACATTCTTAGAGAGGTGCTGCCCTCTAGTGGAAATTTTTAGAAGTAAATTTGTCTCCATATGTGCACAATGAGGGTGGTTGTGCATGCAATACAAGACTCAGGAAAAAATAAAGAAAATTGTCTGCTTTTGTAGACGTTGGGCAACCAAGGGTTAATTCCTAGCCAAATGTTCTGTCGCATCTTACATTGGCACAAAAATTACAAATAAACAATACCAATGCGCATGCTAGGTGGCAGGCAAAGCATTTGAATGAAAGCCGACGTCTTTGTTCCTGAGAAGTACGGCAGCTGCTCTCAGTTGATTGCTGTTTTGGTTGTGTTTGAAGCATTTTGCTGTGGCACAATGAGTCAGATTGTGTACAAAACAAATTAAGTGCACCATGAACTGTGAACTTTGAAGAGTCAACAGAGTTAAGAAGCAGTTCGGTGAAAATATTATTATTATTTATTATTTCCAAAACTCGGTCCATATTTTTTTTGGACCACAGCACCTTTGCTTGAGTACAAAAAGTGCTGAGTTACAAATTATATAAAAAGTACAATGGATAAGTGAATAATGACAACTAAAACTCCAAGCAATCTCACCACACAGTGATTGCCACATACTGAAGGTGTACTCCTTGCACAGTGAGTCACTGCCAGCTCACTGCTTGCACCACAAGGTTAGGAGAAGCCAACACCAGTTCCCCAAACAGCTTTTCTTGTGATAGCTCCAAAGGATGGGAGATTATTCTCAACCATTAACCTACTTGCTTGCACTGTACCATATACATTCGCATTTCCAGAGATGGAATTTTAGCTGAGCACGAACACCCGGTTTTGAAAAAAACATGCCAGGCAATTTTTAAGTTATAAAAGGCAGACCATTTCTGTGTCATTTAAAAGATTGACATGCGACAAATGTGTCGACAATGCAAGATCGAGTAGAATTATATTAACTGCTGTGGGTGGTAAACCTTGGCAGTGCAAAATTAAATTTACAGGAAATATTTAGACCCCTTTCCTATCGATACCTCGTTGTGCTAGAATTACAACTAATCCGCTGAACAACTTTTTCTTATACCATTTTTGGGCTAAAGGCTTCGTTATGGAAAATTGGACTCTTTGCGGTGTATCACCGTGTTTGCTTGTACCCCGAACTGGCACATTTTCTTTTGCACAAGGCCTAGTGTGTTGCCAAGCGCAGGTGGCAAGGGGTCCTTTCTTGTGTTCCTTAAAATTTATTTGTTATTGTTTTTGTTTTCTGCCCCGCCGGTCTACTTGTATTTGGCGACGAGTCTCTGTTGCTACCCAGTTTACAGATTCGTTAAGCTGATAGATTTACCGATTTGTAAGTTGATGGGTTTACCGATTTGTAAAATGTAAGCTGATAGATGCACCACCGTCGATGTATGTTTACCTGCTTGCTCCAGAGAAACGAGTGTGGCCGTTTCAATGAGATCCTTTTCCAAAAAGGCCCTGAACTCGTCGGAGTAAATCGTAAGGTCGGGTAGAGTGAATGTATAGACGGGTGTCTCCACAAAATACTGCACTTGGTTGCAACTCGAGTCCCGGAAATCGAGGGCGAACTCAGAGCGGGCCTTCGATACCAGGGTCACATTGTCTGTAGCACGAGAGATGCCCCGGGTCAACTTCTTGTCTGCAATAATAATAATACAACCTATAATTGGCAATGAGCTTGTTTGCCTCCTCCGTAAGTATTGCTCAATACACTTAAAGACACTTACTGAGGCCCTCTTCTTTGGGGAGAAGAGGCCGTGGGCCGGTGGAATTGGCCATCACCGTCTCCATGGCAACTGATACGCCGCATCGTCCATCTAAAAGTAACCGACAAAATGAAAAGAGGAAGGTAATCCATTTCCAGACTATCTCGCCTTTCCCAAAATTCTCTCTCTATAGCACCAACTCTACTTACCCGCCAATTTTGGCCCGTTTCTTCACGTTATTCCTCTCGACAACCACCAGACACCATCTCGGTGTTTCTTCCCAACTTTTTCCCCACTCTTTTTCTCGATGCCATTTCAAATCTTTACGTTCAAAACATCTTGGCGACCTAAAAACTCCCTCAGTCTCACTCACACCCAAAATATATCGCAAATCCAACTTCCGACCCTCCAACACGCGTCTAAATCCAGCATTCTTAATCTTCAAGAACGGTACTTTGGATGTGGTAATGACTTTCGTATTTTTTAAGATAAACGAGTGAGTGAATTCGTTCGCTTCATTTACGTTAATTTTGACGTACTGATTACAATTTCCTTGTCATGATGACCCCCTTTACGAGGGACAGCATTTCTATTTCAATGGGAGTTTGGCAGCTAATTTTAGACGCAACTTCGTCGCAATTCTTTGTTACGCGCATGCGTGATTCCCGCTTTACAAGTTAATAGATAAGAAAAGACACTCAAGCCCTCTACAGAGAGAAGACAATTTCGTGCGAAGCGATGCGTTACTACGTGTCTACAAGCAGACGTGTGCGCCGTCAAATTAAGAACGGCGGCGGCGTTTTGGTTT